>PVHT021183667.1:1340312-1412659 GCA_004024745.2 Catagonus wagneri | reverse complement strand
GAGTTCTTCCTCAGAGCTGGGGGAGTGAGTATTTACAAGTCATGTGAAGTTTGGGAAGGACTCCTCAGCAGATAGAGGTCAGAGCCCCTGGGGGGCCCTTGAGTGCCCTGTTAGGAACCAGTCATGATGCAGTCAGAACCTCCAAGAGGCTGGTGGCCGAGGAAACCAGAGAGATGATCCAGGGCCTCAGCAGGGGATTTTCCTATCACTGAAGGAGAGAAGACCCCCGAGGTCAGGACAGCCGCCCCCCCCAGAAGGCCGGCCTGCTGAAGGCCAAGGTCAACGGTCATCCGGACCTTCTGCCTGCAAGAGTAAAAATTACAACCAGATTTCTACAGCTCGCAAAGCACGTTTGTACAGACCACCTCTTCCAGCCCTCCCACCAGCCCTTTAGACTTAAACTTGGGAGCTGCCTTCACAGGACCCTCCCAGCCCACCTTGCCTTCCCCCCCTCCTCCCCTCCTTCTTTTCTCCCCCTCGGGTCTCTTTCCTTCTGGTCCTCTGGTCTTTCCCTTGCTGTTGCGAAAGGGAGCGCTCGCCTGTGCCCCGGAGGTGTCTTTCCTCTTTCCTGTGCCCCGGAGGTGTCTTTCCTCTTTCAGGCAGAGGCCCACCACTGCAGAGCTTTTTGTCTTTTTTGGGAGGGGGAGGCGCGGTGTACAGCAGCTTGATGTGGGACCTGAGTTCCCAGCCTAGGGACTGAGCCTGGGCTGCAGTGATGAAAGCACTGAATCCTAAGCCCGATCAGGAAACTCCCAGAATTTTTAATCCTTAACAAAGACTCATCAGGTATTTATCCCAGTGTCTCTGTGGCTCCGAGCTGTCCCCGGGCGCAAAGATGAACAGTTCGCAGGTCGTGAATACACCTGCTGGATTTGCTTGTCTTTTTTCAAAGTGGAACTTGAATCTGGACCCTCTGCCTCTAGACGCCAGCTACCTCCCCACTGCCCCCGTTTGTGACGCGGGGACTATTCCTGCGCCGTCCGCATCAGCCGCTTCTTAGAACCTAGAGAAGATGAGAAGACTTCCGCTGTGGATGGGAAGTCAGCGTCCCTGTTTCCAGCTGAAAATGCAGGGTCCCTGCCCTGCTTCTCCCTCTCTGCAGCTCAGTCTGCTGTGCGTTTGCCCCTCCTGTGCCTCCCGAGTCGCTGGGCGTGTGCCCGGATGTGGGAAGCTGGATTAGAGACTAGCCTTGCTTGGCGTTCCCATTGTGGCTCAGTGGGTTGAGAACGCGACTTAGTATCCGTGAGAATCTGGGTTCAATCCCTGGCCTTGCCCACGGGGTTAAGGATCCAGCGTTGCTGTAGGTCACAGAGAGGGCTCGGACCCAGCTGTGGCTATGGCTGTGGCTCGGACCCGGCTGTGGCTGGCGTCTTCATGTAGAAGAGGCTGGCACGGGGTACGGGGGCTGCTGGGCAGGCACTGGTGAAGGTCTTTCACTTGGGAACCTGGGTGTTGGGGCCCTTGCATCCTCAGCCCGTGCCCTCCAGCCTCCAGCACGCACACCTACCCTCCTGGGGAGGCAGGTCCACCCCACTCCCAACCTTCACCCGCATCCTAGGCCTTCCTGAAAAGTCATTGGCTCCAGTCTCTCCGTCAGATGAGGCAAGAGCTTGCTTTCAATTCTCGTTCCAAAGTCAACGTTCGGCTTGGCCGTGTCCTGCCTTGCCCCTTGGCCTGCCTTGTGCCAGCCGGACGCTTCTGTAGCCGAGCACCTGTTGGGAACCTTCCGCAAGTTCCTGAGGTCCGTCTGTGACCCTTGGAATGGGGAGACCCAGAAGATGATCAGCTCTTAGGAGCAGGAAGCTCATTTTGATCCACAGCGGAAAACTCTCAAGTTCGGTGACCTGGAGCGTGACCGGGGCTAGGTAACTTCCCCTCCAATGGCCTCTTTTCTCGTCTCTAAAACTGAACCTGCCTCAAGGAGTCTGATAAAGATTTGTGGCTTAGGTACACGAAGCTGGTGGCTCTGACCTGCCGAACCTCAGCCACCAGTGTGTGGACGCTGGAGAAGGTAATGATGCGCTAAAATCCAGAAGCCCGGTTGTGCAAAATGGCTGATGGCGAAGTCACCTGGGCTGAGATGGGGCCGTGGGTTCCGTGAGCCCATTAGGCATCAGTGTCGGCAGCGGGGTTACCGCGGTAAATGAGCCAGGGCTGGCCCTTTGGTGGAGCTTATCTTGCCTGTTGGGGAGACAGGCAATAAAGAAATGAGCAGGCGTTCCCGTTGTGTCTCAGCGGAAACGAATCCAACTAGTATCCGTGAGGACGCGGGTTGGGTCCCTGGCCTCGCTCAGTGGGTTAAGGTGTTGCCGTGAGCTGTGATGTAGGTTGCAGATGTGGCTCGGATCCTGCGTAGCAGTGGCTGTGATGTAGGCCGGCGGCTCCAGCTCCGATTTGACCTCTAGCCTGGGAACCTCCATAGGTCGTGGGTGTGGTCCTAAAAAAAAGATACGAGCAGATAGTATGACTGGGGATTTTGATAACTGTTATGAAGAAGCTAAAACAAGGTGATGTCCCAGAAAGTGTGGGGCGGAGATGGCTCTTTCAGATGGGGGGTGGGTTGAGCCAGCCACGGGGTGCTGCAGAAGCAGGACTCCAGGCAGAAGGAAGAGCCGCAGGCCTCGCTGTGGGAACGCACTCGGTGGGTTCAAGGGTGATTTCCACCAGGCCGGCCTGGAAAGCCGCCAGACGCACCCTGGACGAGGAGACAATTTAAGAGTGCTTGGCTTTCTAGACCTGCGAGAGGCTTCGGGGGCTGCAGTCCTGGGTCGGGCTGATCTCAGAGTGACAGCAGTGAGGGATGGTTTGAAGTGAGTTCTCCATTCTCTGCTTAGGAATTGAACCTGGGCAGCCTGGATGAAAACCGAGAATCCCGGCCACTAGACTAGCTAGAGGCTGAAAGCATGATTGCCCAGATTCTTGCCCCCTGCTGACAGCAAGAATGTTCCAGGAGGCAAAGATTATAAAAACAAGTTTATTGTTAGAAACAGTTCAACATGTGGGAAAACACACAGAGAAGTAGCCTGTTTATGTAAGACAGAAGCAAAGCCGTACTGCGCTCCCAAAAGGGGCGAGATTGTGGGCGTCCCCCTGAATGAAGAGCGGGCCAGAGGGGTGGTTTAAATCACTTACATTGGACTTATACTCTTCTGGGTCTTTGTTTTCCTTTGGCCAATTATCTTGTTTTATTTCTTGCACCTGACTTCAGGACCCAGGGCCCTCCCCAACATGCATCTGCATCTTTTGGTCAAGAGGGATTCCAGAGCAAAGGGTTCTGGGCCAGTATCAGGACTTACTGTAGGCTGGCCCTCCCTTTCTTTTTTTTTTTTTTTTGTCTTTTTGCCTTTATGTAGAGCCGCACCCGCGGCATGTGGAGGTTCCCAGGCTAGGGGTCTAACAGGAGCTGTAGCTGCCGGCCTTCGCCACAGCCACAGCAACGCGGGATCCGAGCCGCGTCTGCAACCTACACCACAGCTCACGGCAACGCCGGATCCTTAACCCACTGAACAAGGCCAGGCATCGAACCCGCAACCTCATGGTTCCGAGTCGGATTCGTTAACCACTGAGCCACGAAGGGAACTCCTGGCCCTCCCTTTCTGACCCCTGGGAGTCTTTCTGTGCAGGTGTGACTGGGGAGGTCTCTTTGCCCCCAGGGGTGATTGAGGTGGTCATCTTATCTTTTTCCACCAGCAGAGCTCAGCTCCTCCCATTGCCTTTCCCCTTGAAGTAGTCTAAGAGAAGCAAGGCCCAGTTTGCTCAGCCTGCGACCCCGCTGTTCTCGGCCCTGGAGCCCATCCACCTCTTACTTCAGGCTGAACCTGGCTTTGATCCTGGCTCTGTCACTTGGATTCCCGTGCCTCCCTCTGTAAAGTGGAGCTTGGAGGCTTCAGGGAGGACGTAGAGACAGCTTTCCTGGGCCCGGGCGGAGGCTTGCAGGTGTGACCTGGATGTGACCAGGCTTTCTCCCAGTGCAGAGTTGAGAGCAAGTATTTTATTATTAGCAGCCGTTGTGCCTCAGGAAACTGCCTTCCCGAGAACTTCCGCTTTCCCTCTCAAAAGCCGTGGTGTCACGTGACGAGGCCCAGCAAAAGGTTCCTTTTCCACTCTGACTTTGGAAGGCAGAGGTGGTTACCTCCCTGCCACCCAGGCTTGGGTCCTGACTTTGGAGGGTCCTGATGGGCCCTTTCCCGGGGCTCGGGGTCCTCCCTCGTAGAGGAGTCTGAGGCCAGAGTGGACCCCAGGCTCCACGCCGTCTGCTCAGGGTCCCTGGTCTAGCAGCGCCTCTCTTCTCTGAAGACAGACTTGCTTTCAAGCCCTGCTGCCATCCTTTTCTCTTCAGTGAGGGGGGCGCACCGGCATTTTTTAAAGTCTCTGGGCCCAGTTTTCTTCTGTATAAAGTGTTGCTTTGTAAGTCTGTTCTGGACACAAATAGAAGAAAGACTGGGCAGGAGGGCTCGATGCCAGGGGATGGGCGAAGACTGGCAGTTACCGTTGTGAGATGCTTGGGTGGGAGCTGGAATGAGTTGTCAGCATGTTCCTCCTTTTTTTTTTTTAATTTTGAAAAATTTCTAAACATAGAAATGTTACAGACTCGAGCGCCCGTATATCCTCAACCACGACTCACTTCATCTCAACATTTTGCCGCGTTCCCTTCCTCTTTGCGCACATATGCATTGTCTTTGGCTGAGTCATATGAAAATAACATGAAAATAACTGGCACATTATGCCACTTCACAATAGGCACATTCTCTAACATAATTACCTTAGTTACCTTGAAGAAAATTGATAGCCATTCTTTAATACGATCAGATATCCAGACTTTATCCAAATTTTCTCATTCAACACCCCAAAATGTCTTGGAAAACAGCTCGGTTTTTTTGTTCCTCTCCAAATGGGAGCCTTGCACATCAAGCCTTGCAGTTGTGAACAACTTTTTGTTCTCTCTCTTTCTGTCTTTTTAAATCTAGCCATTCCGGAGTTCCCTTCGTGGCTCAGTGGTTAACGAATCCGACTAAGAACCATGAGGTTGCGGGTTCGATCCCTGGCCTTGCTCAGTGGGTTAAGGATCCGGCGTTGCCGTGAGCTGTGGTGTAGGTTACAGACGCAGCTCGGATCCCGCATTGCTGTGGCTGTGGTGAAGGCCGGCAGCTACAGCTCCTCTTAGACCCCCAGCCTGGGAACCTCCATATGCTGCGGGTATGGCTCTACATAAAAGGCAAAAAGACAAGAAAAATAAATAAATAAATAAATCTAGTCAGTCCCCCAAACACACCCACCTGCCACGTTTTGCCCCCTACATTGATTTTTCTGATTGCTTCTCATGGTGTGGTTTGACTTGTTCCTCTCTTCTATAAAATCTCAAAGCTGGTTTTTAAAAAGTTTTTGTAAGTTGAAATATAGTTGATGTACAATATTACGTTAGTTTCAGGTATACCTTGAAGCTTGGTTTGATACAAGGAGACACTGTTCGTCACTGGGACATCATCAGGCAGGCCTATTGTCAGCTTGTCTCTAATGGCGATGCTGTATTTGTTTAATACATAACATGTATTAAAAAATGGAAAAAATATTCTGCAATATTAACAATAGTCATTCTCTGGATGGTATTTATTTTCGTCTTTATTCTTCTGTACATTTTCTAAATTTGCCAAAACTATACACATTATTTTTATTCTATTCTATCCTATCCCATCCTATTCTATTCTGTTAATTTTTTTTTATTTTTTTGCTTTGTAGGACTGCACTCCCGGCAATATGGAAGTTCCCAGGCTAGGGGTTGAATCGGAGCTACAGCTGCCGGCCTATGCCACAGCCACAGAAACACGGAATCTGAGCCGCGTCCATGACCCACACCACAGCTCACGGCAACACCAGATCCTTAATCTACTGAGCAAGGCCAGGGATCGAACCTGCATCCTCATGGATACTAGTCGGGTTCGTTTCCGCTGCACCACAAGGAGAACTCCTGCACATTACTTTGTAATCTGAAAAAAAAAAAAAAGATTAGAAGACACGACATAATTTTTTTTTTTAATTTTAAAAGGTATACAACAGTTAGAAAAAGTTTGAAAGGTAACAAAGCAAAGCTTAATGCCACCACCTTGACACCTGATAGTTTAGAGCTTTGCATAAAAATGTTTTCATAGTCTTCATAATTATTTTCATACCTTTTAAAAATATGAAAAAATAAATTAAAAAATAAAAATAAAAAAGAAATTGAAAAAAGAAATAAAAATATGAAAAAGGAGTTCCCATCGTGGCTCAGCGACCTGACTAGTAACCATGAGGATGCGGGTTCGATCCCCGGCCTTGCTCAGTGGGTTAAGGATCTGGCATTGCTATGAGCTGTGGTGTAGGAGCTCTAGCCTGGGAACTTCCATTTTCCACAGGTGCAACCCTACAAAAAAAAAAAAAGAAAGAAAAGAAAAGAATAAAGAAAGACAGGAAAAAGCTTTTCCCCCCAGAAATGAGTTTTAAGTAATTCTGCATTAGCTTTTGGTTTAACATGGTCTGAGCACCCTTTGCATGCTGTGGTAGGCTCCGGCCCTGTTGGTTTTGTTTTGTTTTTTGTTTGTCTTTGTCTTTTGTCATTTTAGGGCTGCACCCAGCACCCGCTGCATGTGGAGGTTCCCAGGCTAGGGGTCTAATCCGAGCTGTAGCCGCCGGCCTACGCCACAGCCACAGCAATGCCAGATCCGAGCTGGGTCTACAACCTTCACCACAGCTCACAGCAACGCCGGATCCCTAACCCGCTGAGCGAGGCCAGGGATCGAACCGGCAACCTCATGGTTTTTAGGCAGATTCGTTTCCGCTGAGCCACGACGGGAACTCCTATTGGTTTTGTTGATAGCTGCGTGCACGGCATGGCTGTGTGTGTTGCCGGGGTGTTGGGTTGGCCCTGGAACCAGACAGCCCGCAGAAGAGCCCTCGGGGACCCTGGTTCCTGACCCTGCCCGGCCCGGTGCCTGTGGGTTGCATCTTCTTGGAGGGGCGCCCAGCGGTAGCCTGCAGGTCTATGCAATTTTCCTAAACACCCTTGTCTAGCTTAGCGGTCCCTCGGCAGGGAGGAGCTCCAAGTAGAGTCTCCATCCGAGGAAGCTTCCAGGATGAGGTTGAGAGCCTGTGGGGCTGGAGCGCTGAGGCCCCGTGCGGTGTCCTGGTGTCTGAGTGGGACGGAGCTTCCGCCGACGAGCGCTGCCCTCTCTGGGGCAGGGGAGCTGGCGGGGAAGGGGTCGCCCACTCAGCACCTGCCTCTCTGCTCCCCAGGACGCCTTCTTCGCCTTCCACCGCGACCTTGATTTGGTGCGCAAGTTCCTGAAGCCTCTGTTGATTGGAGAGCTGGCCCCAGAGGAGCCCAGCCAGGACCGTGGCAAGAATGTGAGTCGGGACAGCCGACGCGCAAGGAAGGGGTGGGGGACATTGTCGCGGCGGCATGGGGCAAAGGAGCCTTTATGTCAGCCCAGGAAGAGCCACTCTTCATCACCTGGGCTTCAGAGAGGATTCCAGCCTCTGCTGGCCCCTACCCTGCAGTCATTCATTCCCAGCTTCTCCATCTCCTGCGGCCCCAGTGGTGCCAGGCGGGGCACAGGGTCTTTCCCTCTTGCCCAGGCCCCCAGTGTTGCATCTGGCCCTTCTCCCCCTCCTGCCCTGCCCCTCCCTACTGGCTGCCCTCTTTCTCCCGGTGATGCCCACATTTCCCTGGCCCTGTGCACCCAGTGCCCACCCAGTCCTTTCTTGCCTGATAGAGTGCCCAGAATAAGTGGTGCATATCAGGTAGGGCAAAATTATAATTAAAAAAAAAATCGTAGCAAAATAGACGTAAGAGGAGTTCCTGTCGTAGTGCAGCGGAAACGAATCTGTCTAGGAACCGTGAGGTTGCGGGTTCGATCCCTGGCATCGCTCAGTGGGTTAAGAATCCGGTGTTGCCGTGAGCTGTGGTGTAGGTTGCAGGTGTGGCTCGGATCTGGTGTTGCTGTGGCTGTGGCGTAGGCTGGCAGCAACAGCTCCGATGAGATCCCTAGCCTGGGAACCTCCATGTGCCACAGGTGTGGCCCTAAAAAACAAACAAAAAGCCAAAAAAAAAGACATAACAAAATTTACTATCTTAACCATTTTTTTTGTCTTTTTTTTTTGCCTTTTATGTAAAGCCGCACCCGCGGCATATGGAGGTTCCCAGGCTAGGGGTCTAACAGGAGCTGTAGCTGCCGGCCTTCGCCACAGCCACAGCAACGCGGGATCCGAGCCGCGTCTGCAACCTACACCACAGCTCACGGCAACGCCGGATCCTTAACCCACTGAGCGAGGCCAGGGATCGAACCCGCAACCTCGTGGTTCCTAGTCGGATTCGTTAACCACTGAGCCACGAAGGGAGCTCCTCTCTTAACCATTTTTAAGTGCACCGTTCAGTGACTTTGCGTGCGTTCACATTGTTATGCAACCATCACCACCATCCATCTCCCAAACGGAGATTCTGTCCCCATTAAACATTAACTACCCATCTGCCCCTCCCGCCCGCCCGCCCCTGGTAAACACTATTCTTTCTGTTGTTGAATTTGCCTCTTCTAGGTATCTCACAGAAAGGGGTTCAGAAGTATTTGTCTTTTCACATCTGGCTCAGTTTCACTTAGCTCAGTGTCTCCAGGGTTCATTCATGCGTAGAACGTGTCAGAATTTATCTTCCTTTGGAAAGCTGAATAATAGTCCACGTTTGGCTTAGCCACCCATCCATCAGTGGATATTTGGGTTGTTTCTGCCTTTTGCCTGCGCCCAGTAATGTGCTGTGAACATGGGTGTGCAAAACGCAGGCTTTTAAGTTACATCCTTTCTCTGTTACTGGACTGGCTATGTACTAACAGGCACTTCTAGGGACAGTGCCAGGCCCAGGTAGGTGCGTGGTGGCAACAGCTTTTCTAGTGCGTGGCGCCAGGCTCCTGTGGGGCTTAGGTGTGTGCACTGGTCCCCTCCGGAGCGGCTGGCCTGCTGACCCCTTCCCTGTGTTGTGGCTCAACAGCCCGAAATCACCGAGGACTTCCGGGCCCTGAAGAAAACGGCAGAGGACATGAACCTGTTCGAGAGCAACCACGTCTTCTTCCTCCTCCACCTGGCCCACATCGTTGTCATGGAAGTCATTGCCTGGTTCACCATCTTTTACTTCGGCAATGGCTGGATTCCCACCCTCATTACGGCCTGCATCCTCGCTACCTCTCAGGTGAGGCGTGACCCCCTCACCTGTCACTCAAAGCCCCAGGCCCCTGGCTCCGCCCCCCGTGCCGCCCCCCAGACCCCGGCCCGGAGAGGCCTGGGCGCTGACGCCGTGAAAACCTCCGCGGCGCTGTCTCCCCAGGCCCAGGCTGGATGGCTGCAACACGACTACGGCCACCTCTCTGTTTACAAGAAATCCACGTGGAACCACATCGTCCACAAGTTCATCATCGGCCACTTAAAGGTAAACGGCGGCTGCTCTGGGCGGCCTTCCCATCAGTTAGCAGTTGGGACACTCACCTCACTTCACTCAGACCGGCCCCGTGTCAGGGCAACAGCCGCTGGACTGGGCCGCAGGACGTGCTGGTCCTCCGCTTCGCTCAGCCTTCAAGCCCTGCCTCCTTATCGCATTAAACACACAAAACCGGTGTACTCGTTATAAAAACAAGCACATGCCTTTTCTTTTTTTTCCTGCACACACAGCATATGGAGGTTGCCAGGCTAGGGGTCTAATCGGAGCTACAGCTACTGGCCGACACCACAGCCACAGCAATGCCAGATCCGAGCCATGTCTGCGACCTACACCACAGCTCACAGCAACGCTGAATCCTTAACCCACTGAGCAAGGCCAGGGATCGAACCCGCAACCTCATGGTTCCTAGTTAAATTAGTTTCCGTGGCGCCACGATGGTACCTCTGGGCACATGCTTTTTAACTGATTAGTTCTTACCTAACGGACTTATTAATAAGTTCCTTTTAGTTTGGGGCCAGTAAAAAGCAGTCTCTCAGGAGTTCCCTTGTGGCACAGTAATTAAGGATCTGGCATTGACACTACAGCGGCTTGGGTCACTGCTGTGGCATGGGTTCATCCCTGGCCCCAGGAACTTTGTGGTAGGTGCAGCCAAAAAAAAAAAAAAAACCAGAAAACTCTTTTTATAGAAAACTTATTTCATTGTAGTAAAGCTGACTTACAGTGTTGTGTTAATGTCTGCTCTACAGCAAAGTGATTCAGTTATACACATATATACATTCTTTTTCAGATTCTTTTTCATTGTGATTCAATACAGCATATTGAACACAGTTCCCTGTGCTAAACAGTCGGACCTCGTTTATCCATGTATATTTAATAGTTTGTATCTGAAAAAGCAGTCTCTCCTTTTTTTTTTTTTTTTGCTTTTGAGGGCCACACCCACGGCATGTGGAAGTTCCCAGGCTAGGGGTCGAATTGGAGCTACAGCCGCCAGCCTGCGCCACAGCCACAGCCACAGCCAGGCGGGGTCTGAGCCGTGTCTGCGACCTACACCACAGCTCACGGCAACGCTGGATCCTTAACCTACTGAACGAGGCCAGGGATTGAACCCGCAACCTATGGTTCCTAGTCAGATTCGTTCCCATGCGCCGTGACGGGAACTCTATGAAAAAGCAGTCTCACTTGATCAATCAGAATGCTTCCCTCCACAGAGTAAGTCTGCTGTTTAATACGTCATGTTCTTCTTTCTCTTCCCCTCGGCTGCCAGGAAACAGAGCAAAACAAGAAACAGCAACTGCCCCAAATATGTGTCTTCCTTATACGTTGACTGTCATTTATTTGCTTTTATCTTATTTTAACCATTCTGTTACCTATGAATCCCTTATCAGGAGCCGTCTCAAATATGCTTTGGAAATGCAGAGGGCACGAAAAGGAAATACTGTTCTCGTATAACTCTTCAGATGAGGGACCTCAAAAGTTTAATCAGGAGTTCCCGCTGTGGTACAACAGGATTGGCGGTGTCTCCAGAGCTCTGGGATGCAGGTTCGATCCCTGGCCCGGCACAGTGGGTTAAGGATGCAGCAAGTGTGGCTTGGATCCCATCCCTGGCCTGGGAACTCCATATGCTGGGGGGCAGCCAAAAAAGAAAAAGGTTCTTTTTTTCCCTTTTTTGGCCGCCCCAAGGCATATGGAATTCCTGGGCCAGGGATCCGATCGGAGCCAAGGTTGTTACCTAAGCCACAGTTGTGGCAACGCCAGATCCTTAACCCACTCTGTCGGGCCAGGGATCGAACTTCGTCCCAGCAGTCCCAAGACACCGCTGATCCCGTTGCGCCACAGCGGAAACTCCAAAAAAGAAAACTTTTGATGATCCAGTAAGCCAAAGGGCAAGCGTTGTTTCAAACTCAGAAGGTAAAGTTGGGAGTTCCTGTTGTGGCTCAGCGATAATGAATCCAACCAGTATCCATGAGAATACAGGTTCGATCCCTGGCCTCGCTCAGTGGGTTAAGGATCCAGCATTGCCGGAGGTCTCAGACTCTGCTCTGATGGTGCTGTGTCTGTGGAGTCAACCTCCAGTGTGGGAACTTCCAGATGCTTTTGGTGTGGTCAAAAAAAAAAAAAAAAAAACCTCCAGACGAGGAGGCAAATCTGCAAAAGCGTTATTGCTCAGGCAAGTTCGAGCTGGACTTGCCAGTGACCTTGTGTTGATCTGATAAGCTGTGATCTCCTTGGTTTTGGAAATAAGTCCTTGCCAACTCTCACTTGGAAACAGATCTTATTCTTCATCCCAGCCCCACTCCAACAGCATCCAGCTGCTTCCTAAGTCCTAGAGACGCTCATCCCACCCCACCTTGGCTTGGGAAGAGCTAGGGGTCTGGGCTGGGCTTATCCCCCTGCGACCCGACACTTGCGATCCAGCCCTTGGCTTGCCGGCTCCAATCCGGTTGGGAATGAACTCTTATGAACTAGTAATCAGTTCCTCAACAAGCACTTTGCCTGGCCCGAAGCCCGGAGCTGTCTGAGAACCTGGTTTCTTTCCAGAATTTTAGGGGCAAAGGATACACAGAATAGAACGCTTTGTTTCATTTGTCTATCCTTTTCTCCTGGAGAAAACCCTCCTCTGCTGGAAAGTAACATTTCACTCCCGACCCACGTTATTCCCCACATGATTAGCAAAGATGGACTGTGTCCTGCATCTATTCTAGATTCTGGGTGGGAGCCGGGAGGGTCTGAGGTCCCTCGGTCCTTGAATGGCCCCTGGAACACAACTCTTATGTCGGATGCAAGATGAGGGCAGGACAGGACTAGAACACTGACTCCTGAAATCTGAACTCTGGGATGACGGAGCGCTTGGGCTCGGAGACAACAGGAGGTCAGGAACCGGGGTTCCACTCATTGTTTGCCAGTCCCCGGCCAGCTGTGTCCTTTGTGCTGTGTCCAAGCCAGCCAAGTGGCCCATCAGCTCAGTCAGGGGTGCCCCAGAGTGAGGAGCTTCAGAGCTTTCCTGGAACCGCTCCGGCTCCCAGTGGCCGCACAGCTGCAGATAAGACTGGTAGGTCCAGCTGCTTTTCTTTCTTCCTTCCTTCCTTCCTATCTTTCCTTCCTTCCCTTCCTCCCTTCCTTCCTTCCTTCCTTCCTTCCTTCTTCCTTCTTCCTTTCTTCCTTCCTCCCTCCCTCCCTCTCTCTCTCTTTCTTTCTGTCTTCCTGTCTTTTTGTCCTTTTATGGCCACACCTGTGGCATGTGGAAGTTCCCAGGCCAGGGGATGAATTGGAGCTATAGCCACCCGTCTACACCAGAGCCATACCAACGCCAGATCCAAGCCGTGTCTGCAACCTACACGGCAACCTCATCTCGGGCCCCCAGGACTAGGGTTAGGCAAGTGCCTGACTTCACTGAGGCACAGAATTTGAAGGGACACCCCAGAAAGTCAGCAATCGAGATAAGTAGCAGCTTAATGCAATATTTTTTTTAAAAGCAACATTAATGCAAAAAAAAAAAGTCCACTGTGAACAAAATACCAGCATTTTAAATAGAGTAGGATTGTGTTGGGCCATTCTGGAATTGAAGCAAAAGGAAAACTTGTACCTTATACACATGTTTGTATGTGTCTTTCTCCTTTTTTCAACAAACTTCTCTCTTTTTTTTCTTTTTAGAGCCGCACCCTCGGCACACGGAGGTTTCCAGTCTAGGGGTCAAATTGGAGCCACAGCGACCGACCTACATCACAGCCAGAGCAACGCCAGATCCGAGCCACATCCATGACCTACACCGCAGCTCATGGCAACCCTGGATCCTTAACACACTGAGTGAGGCCAGGGATCGAACCCGCATCCTCATGGATACTAGTCGGGTTTGTCATCACGGAGCCACAATGGGAGCTCCCAGCAAACACCTCTTGTTGGTGTGTTCTGAACATTGTCCTTAACATACTCTGCCCCTTAATTTCTTCATGCCAGACTCCGTTGCGCTCGTCCTAGGATTGTGGTTCCTTTGGGCTAGAAAGGCAAGTGTGTCATTTGATTTCTCAATCCTCTGAGCTCATTTGATGACTTCCTTTTTTTCTTTCTTTTTTCTTTGCTCTGTTGGGTTTTGAGTTCCTCCTGCCTACAGGGGGTCACTTGAGGTCACTGCAAACGGCAGAGGTCACAGCTGCTGTTCCCGTCCAGGGCCAAGAGTGTCCAGACCCTGTATTTGTGCCAAAACGCCTCCCAAGTTAAATGTTTGTTTTTATAGTTAGGCCTTTTTGTAGTTGGCCAGACCCTTGGCCAAAGCATCGACTGACCCAGCAACCGTTCACCAGTGAAGTCCTCATACTGAAGAGTCAGGAGAGTTGTTCTTTGCATCACTGGGTGACTTCGTGGACGGCCATGCCTTCAATGTGTCTGGAGCTCCAACTGATGAGGCAGAAATTCATGGCACTGGGCCTTCCCGCTGTGGCGCAGTGGGTTAAGAATCCGATTGAAGCAGTTCGGGTCACTCTGGAGGTGTGGGTTCGATCTCTGGCTCAGGGCAGTGGGCTAAAGGATCCAGGGTGGTGCCGCTCCGTTTTAATCCCTGGCCCGGGAACTCCCATATGCTGTGGGTGTGGCCGGAAGGAAGGAAGGGGAGTTCCCATCGCGGCTCAGCAGTAACAAACCCGACTAATCTCCATGAGGACTTGGGTTCGGTCCCTGGCCTCGCTCAGTGAATTAAAGATCCGGCGTTGCTGTGAGCTGTGGTGTAGGTCGCAGACGTGGCTCAGGACCCACGTTGCTGTGGCTGTGGTATAGGCTGGCAGCTACAGCTCTGATTCACCTCCTAGCCTGGGAACTTCCATACGCTGAGGGTGAGGCCCTAAAAGGACCAAAAAAAAAGAAAAAAATTAAAAAGAGAGAGCGAAAGGAAGAAAGTAATTTGTGGCATTGAAGGAAATTCTTACGTAATTGTTCTTGTCTCCTGGAATCCAAGCTTTTACTTATTTGTGTTAGTGCTTATTAAGTCCTTCCTGAGCCTTCTGGGTATCGCATGACGCAGCTGTGACGCCTCAGTGCAGTGGCCCGTCCGGCTGTTGGGCCATCTCTTGCCAGCTACTCTGTAGGCCCTCTGAGAGCAAGGGCCACCTGTGATCTTCTTTTTTTATTTTCTTATTTTTGGCCTCAGCATGCAGTGGTTTGAGGTGGGACCTCAGTTCCCAGACCAGGGATTGAACCTGGGCTGCAGCGGTGAAAGTGTCAAATCCTAACCACTAGACCACCAGGGAACTCCCTTTTTTTTTTAACTTTTTGGTATTTTTTTTGGCTTTTAGGGCCTCACCCATGGCATATGAAAGTTCCCAGGCTAGGGGTCGAATCAGAGCTGCAGCTGCCGGCCTACAATATGCTATGATGTAATTCATATGCTGTGCAATTTGCCCATTTAAAGTGTATAAACCTGTGACTTGTGGTATATTCACAGATCTGTGCAACCACCATCTCAGTCAATTTTGGAACGTCTTTGTCAGTCTGAAAAGAAACCCCACGCCACTTAGTCATCACCACCCAACTCACCCGAGCCCCAGCACTAGGCAAACACTCATTTTTTGTGTCTGTATATTTCCCTGTTCTGGACCCTTCATAGAAAAGGAATCAATCAGGAGTTCCCGTCGTGGCTCAGTGGTTAACGAATCCGACTAGGAACCATGAGGTTGCGGGTTCGATGGGTTAAGGATCCGGCGTTGCTGTGAGCTGTGGTGTAGGTCGCAGACATGGCTCGGATCCCACGTTGCTGTGGCTGTGGTGAAGGCTGGCGGCTACAGCTCCTGTTAGACCCCTAGCCTGGGAACCTCCACATGCCGCGGGTGCAGTTCTCTAGATAAGGCAAAAAGACAAAAAAAAGAGGAGAAAAAAGAATCAATCATAGAGCACGTAGTCCTAGGTGGCTGTTTTTGTTTTTTTTTTCACTTAGCATCAGGTTTTCTAGGTTCAGCCACTGTAGCTGCATGTGTCAGTACCACACACCTTTTTAAGTATTCCGTTGTATCGATCTGCGAGTCGTGTTCATCCATTCATGAGTTTGGTGGACATTTGGGTTGTTTCCACTTTTTGGTTATTTTGAATAATGTTGCTGGGAACGGAGTTCCTGTCGTGGCAAAGCGGAAACGAATCCGGCTAGGCACCACGAGGCTGTGAGTTCGATCCCTGGCCTCGTTCAATGGGTTAAGGATCCGGTGTTGCCGTGAGCTGTGGTGTAGGTCACAGACGTGGCTCGGATCCTGCGTTGCTGTGGCTGTGGCGAAGGCTGACAGCTGTAGCTTGATTAGACCCCTAGCCTGGGAACCTCCACATGCCATGAGTGCAGCTCTAAAAAGAAAAAGAAAAAAGTTTCTGGGGAGGGTCGTGTACAAGGTTGTGTGTGGCCATGTTTTTCTTTGCTCTCGTGTGGGTAGCTAGGAGTGGGATGCTTGGTCATATGATAGGGACCACTTCTTCTTCTTCTTCTTCTTTTTTTTTTTTGTCTTTTTAGGGTCATACCAGTGGCATAAGGAGGTTCCCAGGCTAGGGGTCAAATCGGAGCTGTAGCCGCCGGCCTACGCCATAGCCTCAGCAATGCGGGATCCGAGCCGCGTCTGCGACCTACATACACCACAGCTCACAGCATCGCCGGATCCTTAACCCACTGAGCGAGGCCAGGGATCGAACCCGCATCCTCATGGATACTAGTTGGGTCCGTTAACCACTGAGCCACGACGGGAACTTCCAGGGACCACTTCTTAGAGTTCCTGAAGCAGAAGTTCTCCTCTCTGTACTAGGTGAGGGGCGTGGAGGCACACACCCGGGCCTGGCAGAGAGCTAAGTCTCCCCCACACCTGCTTTTTCCCATCCATCACCAGCGCTGTCTTATGACTGGGAGACAGGCCTGAAGGGATGGAGGGACCCGGCTCCATTCAGAAGTCCTGGCCAACGAGCTGGCCAGTGCTCTGGCCTCAGAACCGGCAGGGCCAAATTCAGACGTTCAGTCGAAGGTCCTGTGTGTAATGGAGAAGTTGGCCTTGAATGCTGGAGGTGCTAGGGGTGGGGCCCGTCATTCGCGGGTCCCCCCGCCCAGGACTGCCCAGCTCATCCCCCTTCCTTCCCCCGCAGGGTGCCTCTGCCAGCTGGTGGAACCATCGCCACTTCCAGCATCATGCCAAGCCCAACATCTTCAGCAAGGATCCAGATGTGAACATGTTGCACGTGTTTGTCCTTGGAGAAAGGCAGCCGGTTGAGGTAGGCTTGCTGGGGACAGAGCGGACTTAGGGAGTGATTGGCCTGCGCAGGGCTTGGGGGATGGGGGTGGCAGACAGACCCATCTGTGTCTGATGTTTACCTGGAAACCTTACCTGGACGCCCTGAGCTATTCAAGCTGGAATTTCACTGGAATGGCCTCCTGCGTAAATAATGGATGAAGCTCTTTGTTAGCGTGTTAGAGGCCTCCCCGGCTAGCTTGGGCCGGAGAAGAACATTTCTTGGCTTGTTCCTTGCAGTTGAGCAGGGAGGCATAATTCCAGGGCTCAGGCTTGGTCCCCTAAGACCAGCGCGAGGAGACCTTGCTCAGATAGTCACAGTCCCCAAAGCTGGGAGAGTCCCAGCTGGTCTGGTCCCTCCTGCTTCGCCACGGAAGCAAATGAGGCTCAGATGTGTCCAGGGTCTCAGGGTCATGTCCTTCAGCTGCCAGTCAAGGCCAGATCTGACAGCGAGGCCATTTCCTTCCACTCTGTCTCGCTGCCCTGTTTTTCGTTTTTGTTTTGTTTTGTTTTTCTGGGTGAAGGAGAAGATAGCTCTATTGCTTTGCCGGGCAAAGGGGGCCACAGCAGGCTAATGCCTTAAAGACTCTTCTCCGCATTGCCTTGTTTTTGTATTGGTCTACCTTTTATTATAAATATAGAACATACCTGTTGTAAGCACTGTCTTTTTACCATGCCTGTGGCGTGTGGAAGTTCCTGGACCGGGAACTGAACTTGAGCCACAGCAGGGGCAATGCCCGATTCTTAACTTCTAATTGATATGTGGAGTTCTCTGGTGGCCTAGCAGTTAAGGACTGGGCTTGTCACTGCTGGGGCTCAGGTTCCAGCCCGGGCCTGGGAACTGCCACGTGCTTCGGGCCAAAAAATAAAAAATTAAAAAAACTTTAAAAATTGAAACTTAGACATTTTTTCCCGCCCACAACTTGCTGCCTCATCTTATGTCCAGCTAGTGTCCACTTAGGTCTCCTTGTGACTCTGGTTGTTTTTCAGTTGATTCTTTTGAATTTCCTGGGTAGACAGTCGTTTCCTTGGAAATGATGAAAATTTAGATTCTTTCTTTCGAATAGCTCCACACTCACTCATTTCTGGTTTGAGTTCTATGACGTTACTGGAATTTCCAGAACAGAATTAAATAGTGGTGATGTCATGGAGGGGGACGCTGAGGGCATTATGCCCCCATAGCTCTGGACAAGGGCTCTCAAAAGCTGTGAGTATTTCTGCCTCCCTGCCTGAGATCCCGCTTTTCCACCCTCTGGAGGCTCTCCGGGTCCCGAGGCCTGTCTGCTCCTCACCCTCTTGGCTTCCTGTTTCAGGCAGATCGAGAGAGAACAGAGCGAGTTATCCCCTTGGAGAGGCCAGGGCCCTCCTCGGGGCCCTGGGGCTGGAGTCCTGCCATTCCTCTCATGCCTGCGGGCCTTGTTCGTCATTTCTCTGTGCTCCAGTTTGCAAGTTCCCAGAGGCGGGGCAGGGCTGCCCTCCCCCAACCCCGAATGGACAAGGCAGGCCCTTGTCGGTCCTCAGACATTTTGTTCCAGTGCTGAAAAGTCCCCTGCACATGTCCCTGGCACCCCCTCAGCCGGGCCTTGTGGTCCCTGAACAGGCTGAACACAGGAGGGTCAGCTGGCCGCGGCCCAGGCTGGTGGGCCTCTGGGAAACCAGGCCCGAGGGCTGGCAGTGCTCCCCCGCCCGCCGCCTCTGGCCTGCGTCCCCTTCAGCCTCAGCTTGAAGACACATCAAAGATGTGCCACCATCTCTTTGGGGTCTGGATCAGCCACCCAGACCCTCGCCCGCAGCTTGAGTGGAAGCTCTGTCCTCCTGTGTCTCCCTGGGGACCCTGCAGCCTGCGGGAGCCTTCTTCCTGCGGGAGGGGAGAGGACTGCGGGTCCTCCAAGCCTGCAGGTCCGGGGAGGAAGGAAGGCTGACTTTCACTGGGTCCCTGGACCCAGCATTGCACGTGGGGCGTCACTTAATCCTTGCTTAACTGTGAGGCAGCAGCTATCGTCAAACCCATTTTACAGATGGAACAGCTAAGGCTGAGAGGTGACATAATTTGCTCAAGGTTACGTCAAGAAAAGGCAGCACCACTGTCCAAAACCCAGACTGTCTGGCTCCCAGCGGGGGCTTTTCTCAGTCCTGCAAGGGCCCTGCCCGGGGCCACCACCTGCTGGACACTAGCTGTGTGTGTGTGTGTGTTAGCTCCCTCCAGCTTCCTGATGAATTAAGCCAGAAGCCCCTCCTTCTGACTTGGTACATTCTAAAACACCTTTCCCCGTTCCCATTGTGGCTCAGCAGTAACGAACCCGACTAGTATCCATGAGGATGCGGGTTTGATCCCTGACCTCGCTCAGTGGGTTAAGGATCCGGTGTTGCCTTGAGCTGTGATGTGGGTCGCAGATGCGCTCGGATCTGGCGTTGCTGTGGCTGTGGTGCAGGCCGGCAGCTGTAGCTCTGATTCGACCCCTAGCCTGGAAACTTCCATATGCCGCGGGTGCGGCCCAAAAAATCCAAGAAAAAAAAAAATAACACACCTCTCCCCATCCTTTCGCTACGCCCTTGACTACAACAGAGTGTTGCAAAGAGCTCAGCATGTGAAAGCCAAGAGCCAGAAGGTCAGCGTGTGATAGCTGTGCTTTCTGGTTTTCCGAGGAGAGCTACTGCCCTGGCCCAGCCTTATCCTTGACAGGTGTCCTCGCAGTTGCCCTGAGACCATCAAGATGGGAACGGATGCTCTACGATGGTGACACCTGTGTCTCTGCCACCACATGCGGGCACACTTGTAACCATGACTGGCCTTCCTTCCCGGATCTGAAGTGCTTTCTTAGCTCTGTCTCTCGAGAGCCCTTAGCAGCCCCATAAAGTACCTGTCATTCCTCTGCTGGACAAATAAGGAGCCCAGAGCTCGTAGGGGGGTGGGAGTGGGGTGAAGCAACTTGCTCAAAAAGCGGATTGTTTCCAGACCTCCCTAAGGCTGGGAACCCTCGGGCTGACCGAGAGGCCTGCCACTGCGCAGGGGCAGGGACCAGCAACTTCCGCGGGACAGGGTGGGATATTGAGAGGCCCCACAGGGGAGCTGGCAGTGCTGACTGGCCGGGGGCAGCTGGGGAAGCGTCAGCCCGTCATCTGCATTATCTTCCTTATTTTTTGTCTTTTTGCCTTTATTTAGAGCCGCACCTGTGGCATATGGAGGTTCCCAGGCTAGGAGCTGTAGCTGCCGGCCTTCGCCACAGCCACAGCAACACGGGATCCGAGCCGCGTCTGCAACCTACACCACAGCTCACGGCAACGCCAGATCCTTAACCCACTGAGCAAGGCCAGGGATTGAACCCACAACCTCACGGTTCTTAGTCGGATTCATTAACCACTGAGCCACGAAGGGAACTCGTCCGTTATCTTCTAAAAGGCACCTGGCATCGGTGCAAAGAGCGTGATTGCTCTGCCTGAACGCAGCTTCAAATGCACTCCCCGGGTGCGCCCACCCTGAGTCCTTCTGTGGGGACTTCTGGTCTTTTCCAGCCGGCCTGGGCCGCCCTAAGTGCTCACTCCCCTGAGAAGAGCTGGGCCAGCCCAAGAGGGTCCTCTGGGCCCAGGCCTGTCCCGTGGGTTCACCTGCAGGGCAGAGACGTGGAGGGGAGGGGTCTTGGGTTCAGCTCGCAGCCAGTCTGCTTCTCCAGTGGCCTCGGCAGTGACTTTGACCAACCCTGAGCTTCGGCTTCGGAAGCACCAGCTCAGAGGAGCGCGTGAGCTGAGGGCTGCACAGCTGGGGACTGGCACACTCCATGCGGGCTGAGGGCGTGCTAGGCGGAGCAGCCAGCAGTCCAGAGGGACGGAGACCTCCCGAGCCGGAGCAAGGGACAGCGGCTGCAGAGTGGGCGGAGGAGGGCACAGGAGCCTTGCGAGGCCTGAGGGGTCCTGGGGGGCTCATGCGCTCTGCTTTCTTCTCAGTACGGCAAGAAGAAGCTGAAATACCTGCCTTACAACCACCAGCACGAGTACTTCTTCCTGAGTGAGTGCCGGCGCGCCCCACAGCCCCAGCGGGACCCCCTTCCCACCCCGGCGTGGCCACCTCTCGCCCCTCCTGACCTGTCAGAGAAGGGACCACCGTAGCCACCCTGGGCAACCTCGGCCCGGGACAGCAAAGGGACACAGGCCAGAGCCTTGGGTCTCACACTCATGATTCCTGGGTGGGGTGCCACTGGGTGCTGTCTGCTCCCAGCCCCCGGCTCCGGCCCCACGGCCCCGGCCACCTCTGCCCGGGAGCTGGCATCACGGTGTTTTGCGCCCGGCTCCTGCCGTCTTGCAGCCTGACCGGGTGGGACAGGCCCCTCCAAGGGACTCTGCTTTCTTTCTGTCCCGCAGTTGGGCCACCGATGCTCGTTCCTTTGTACTTCCAGTACCAGATCATCATGAACATGATCGTTCACAAAGACTGGCTGGTGAGTCCTGGCGGCCCGCAGGGCGGGGAGGAGGGTGGCCGGGGCCAGTGGGCCCTGGGGACCTGCGGCGGGCCCGGCCTCTCTTCCCAAGGTGGCTGCCTTGTCACTTGCTCTGAGAACGCCAGGAGCCAGGGAGGGCATAGCACCTGACCCTCGAGATCCCCCCACGTGGGGCATCCACCGGCAGAGCCCCTGCCCTGGCGGAGCCCCTCGGAAAGTTCCTGAAGGCACGGGGATGGGTCATGCAGCCCACCCGTCCAAGGCTGCGCTCCAGCCATCACCCGTCCGTGTCCCCGTGCAGCCCCTAAGACCCCGCAGACTAGGTCACACTGCACTGCGGCTGGCAGGCGGAGAGCCGCCGGGCACTTAGTCTGCTAAGGCTGCGTGAGAAGGTGCCGTAAACGGAGCGGCACTGCTGTTAGACCACAGACTCACAGCTCTGGAGGTGAGTCCTAGGGCCCACACTAATGACTTCGTCTCAACCAATCACATCTGCAGTGACCCCGACTCCAAATCAGGTCGCGTTGTGAGTTCCTGGGGATTAAGACCCCGACATCCTCATTTCGGAGGACGAGGTCCAGCCCGTAGCACCTGCTTTGGTGGAATTCCCTGGATTCCACCTCCAGAGAGGGAAAGGGACCCTGGAGAGGGCAACGCAGGGGTCCTTGGCTTTATGTCGATGTGCGGGCGTGATTCTGTGGAGGAGGACCATGCCCCCGTGACGGGCTCCCCTGGATGAAGCAGTCACCCCAGGCAGAGCCTGTTCTGGGGGTTCATGGGGACAGGGCCAGGGTTTCCACCCTTGGGACCAAGCTGGTGGAACTTAGTAGGTATCCCTGGTTTTGGCTTTTGTTTTTTTTCTTTTGGGGGCCGCACTTACCACACATGGAGTTTCCCAGGCTAGGGGTCGAATCGGAGCTGCAGCTGCCGGCCTACGCCACAGCCACAGCAACGCGGGATCCGAGCCGCGTCTGCGACCTACACTGCAACTTCCGGCAGTGCTGGATCCTTCACCCACTGAGCAAAGCCAGGGATTGAACCCGCATCCTCGTGTATACTATGGCGCTCTTAACCTTCTGGGCCACAACAGGAGCTCCCTGGGGTTTGTTTTTTGTTTGTTTTTTTTAACCCAGTTTCAGGAGTTTCCCCCCCATGGCACAGTGGGTTAAAAATCCAACTGTAGCAGCTTGAGTCACTGCAGAGGTGCAGGGTTGATGCCCGGCCAATATGACTTGGGTGTGGCTGAAAAAAAAAAAAAAACACAGTTTCGTAAATGAAGATGTTGAGACTCTGAGAGGTGGCACCGAGCGGGCACTAGAACCCAGGTGTCCCTATGCCGCAGCCTAAACTCTCCCCCCACCCCAGCCACTACGCTCAAATAACAAGACCTCATGTTTGCATAGCATTTTAAGGACTTTGAAGTACTTTGTCTTACATACTTTTCTTGGCATTATGGATAAAGGACCCATTGATTCTGCTAAGACAGCCAGGCCTGGGACTCGGGCAGGTGGGGGGGTTTGGGGAAGCAGCGGGATTCTGAAGTCGTTGCCATCCCTGAGCTGGTAAAAGCTTTACTCTGCCTAGGACATGCTCTTGACTCAGTCCCTGCCGTGTTCTAGGAACAGATAAGCACTGTCACCTACCTTATGTCATTTAGCCCTGTTTGGCCAGCAAGGCTGGTACGCACCAGAGGGAAGGGGTTTCTGGATCAGCTAAGTTGTGAGTTTTTTTTTTTTTTTTTGTCTTTTTAGGGCCACACCCACGGCATATGGAGGTTCCCAGGCTAGGGGTCCAATCGGAGCTACAGCTGCCGGACTACACCACAGCCACAGCAATGCCAGATCCAAGCTCATCTGCGACCTACACCACAGCTCATGGCAACGCCGAATCCTTAATCCACTGAGCGAGGCCAGGGATCGAACCCATGTCCACATGGTTCCTAGTCGGATTTGTTTCCTCTGCGCCACGACGGGAACTCCCCAGTTGTGGGAATTTGAACCCAGATCTCCTGCCTCTGTGGTGACTGCTCTTTCCACCAGGGCTTACCTGGGCCCTGGAAGGAGTCACAGCTGCTGCTGGGGGCGCTTTATTTTGCTTTTCTGGCAAGATGACTCCTGACATGAATATTTAATCCCCCCCCCTTTTTTTTGTCTGTGTGTGTTCCCTAAGGAAGAAAGCATCACATAGAGACACCCGGAAAAGGAGCCAGACTCTGGCTGAATGCGATCAGGTGGCACAGCCAGGGAAATCTGATCGGGGATTAGAGTTCAAGCTTGGGCTCCTTCCACAGAACAGTAGCCAGGCTTGGCGCTGACCCAGCGCTCAGCCTAAGGGCCTGCATGGGGCAGAGGCGTGCCCTGTGCTGTGGTTTTCCCAGCTAACACTGAGCTTAGCTGCCAAGTGCAACTGTGTCCTGGGCCAATGATCCTCAATAAGGGCGATTCTGGTGGGCCATCTGGGAATACCTGAAGACACTTTTTTTTCCTTTTTTGGCTGCTCCTGTGGCATGCGGAAGTTCCTGGGGCCAGGGACCGAATCCGAAGCACATCTGCAGCAACGCTGGATCCTTTAGCCCACTGCACCCGGCCGGGGATCAAACACCTGTCTCTGCAGCAACCTGAGCCGCTGAGGCCAGATTCTTCTTCTTTTTTTTTTTTTGTCTTTTTGCCCATTTTATGGCTGTACCCGCAGCATATGGAGGTTCCCAGGTTAGGGCTCTAATCGGAGCTGTGGCCACTGGCCACAGCCACAGCCACAGCAACGCCAGATCAGAGCCATGTCTGTGACCTGCACCACAGCTCACGGCAATGCCGGATCCTTAACCCACTGAACGAGGCCAGGGATCGAACCCGCAACCTCATCGTTCCTAGTCGGATTCATTTCCGCTGCGCCATGACGGGAACTCCTGAGGCCAGGTTAAGACCCACTTTGCCACAGCGGGAACTCCACTGGAAACATTTTTGATTGTCTCAGCTCAGGGCGGGGAGAGGGGAGATGAAGTGCTACTGGCATCTATTGGGCGCCTAGCTAGGGAGGCTGCCCGGCATCCTATCGCACACAGGACAGCCCCCTCTGCCGAGAACTGTCCAGCCAGCATTGCCAGTGGCTGCATCCTGTACGTGTTTCCCAGGCCTTAGCTTCTTGGGGGTCCGTTGTGTCTGACACCACTAACTACTCCTTCTTGAAATTTTCCCTGTCAGCTTCCAAGTCCCACCCCTGCTGGGTCTCCTCCCCCTGTTTTCCTGCATCTCCTCCTTCCCTGACCCCTGAAACCAGTGGGTCCGCGGTCATGCTTCACTGCACAAAAATAAGCGGACACCTCCATTAATATGTGCATGCTGCTGCACTGCAGACACAAAAAGGGAATTACAATGCATACGATGAGGAGTTCCCGTTGTGGCTCAGTGGTTTATGAACTCGACTAGCATCCATGAGGATGCGGGTTCGATCCCTGGCCTTGCTCAGTGGGTTAAGGATCTGGTGTTGCCGTGAGCTGTGGTGCAGGTTGCAGACATGGCTCGGATCCCATGTTGCTGTGGCTGTGATGTAGGCTGGTGGCTACAGCTCCCATTGGACCCCTAGCCTGGGAACCTCCATATGCTGCAGATGCAGTCCTAAAAAGCCAAAAAAAAAAAAAAATACGATGAAAAGTGGGAGCAGGAGTTCCCGTCGTGGCTCATTGGTTAATGAACCTGACTAGTATCCATGAGGACTTGGGTTCGATCCTTGGCCTTGTTCAGTGGGTTAAGGATCTGTGGTGTAGGCCAGCAGCTGCAGCTCTGATTTGACCCCTAGCCTGGGTCAGCCTCAAAAAGACCAAAAAAAAAAAAAAAGTAGGAGCAGAGGAGTTCCCGCAGTGGCACAACGGGATCGGCAGGGTCTGGGGAGCACTCGGATGCAGGTTTGATCCTAGGCCCCAGCACAGTGTTTAAGGATACGGTGCTGCCACAGCTGTGGATTGGGTCTCGATTGTAGCTCAGATCTGATCCCTGGCCCGGGAACTCCATATGCCGAGGAGTAGTCAAAAAAGAAAAAAACAGAGGGAGAAAGGAAGAAAGGTAGGAGCAGAGCTTAAAATATTTGCTTCCCCCATCCGCTTAGAGATCGCCTTGGTCCCGAGGTCTTGCCCTCTGCCCAGTGCTGTCCCTGCTGGCTCCCCTTCTCAGTGACTCCAGGGACCAGCCGAGATTCCTCACGTCCAAGCAGTCCTCAGATGGAGCTGCCTCTGCCCCCTAAATAGTTCTGGAATCCATTACCCCCCCATCAGTGCTGTGGGTCCCTGGTTTGGGTCGCCCATCATTTCATTCCTGAGCCACTGGAATAACCTGATCCCACCTCCAGTTGGCGGAGGTGTATTTTAAGATCTAAACGGGGAGTTCTCTGGCGGCCTAGTGGTCAAGCATCCGGTGCTGTCGCTGCTGTGGCGCGGGCTCAGTCCCTGACCCGGGGAAAGACCCCAGTGGGACTACATTCTTGTCATTAAAGGCCCTCAGCGGGTCTTCCTTGCCGGAGGTCACTCTTGCAGGCAGACGTGACCTGGTCCCAATCCCCACCCGCGCCTCGAGCTCTTGGGCTGGACTCTACGGAGCATGTAATCCGTAGGTAAACACCGCCCCTGCCCACTCACTGCGCTGGGCTTTCCGTCCTGTTGTCACTCTGTAAACACCCATCCCGCTGTTCTTTGCTTGGCTGG
Source organism: Catagonus wagneri (assembly GCA_004024745.2). Lineage (NCBI taxonomy): Eukaryota > Metazoa > Chordata > Mammalia > Artiodactyla > Tayassuidae > Catagonus > Catagonus wagneri. The sequence continues at coordinate 1,386,841 of PVHT021183667.1, read as the reverse complement.
TATCTGGTGTGTGTCCCAGCCCAGCTCAGCCATCACTTTCCCGTGGAGGCCCTTCCTCAGTCGGGATGGTGTCAAGACCGCCCGACACGGGCCACGCTCCCGTCCCCCCTGTAACCACGTGTCCCCTTTCCGTCCCTGTCGTATCAAAGGGGTCTCCGTAAGTCTGTCCTCCCCGACGCAGGGCCTAACTCAGCCCGTGGCACAGGGGAGGCATTCACGGCACGTTTGCAGAGCTTAGCTGAGCCAAGCTCTTTTGAAGGATGAGTGTGCTGAGCAGATAAGGGACAGGGGAGCCGCAGCACGGCCTGTTATCCCTGGCGGGAAGGGGGCCCGAGATGGCTTTGAGGATGACAGTGGCATGGACACGATCCAGTTTGCATGTTAGGAGATCTCTGTGGTAGCCGAGTCTCATGCTTTTTGGACTGCGCTTACTGTTGCAACACCTTGAAGCCATGGAGAACCTAGGGGGCGGGGATGTTCTTTTCCCATCCCGTAGACGGAAGAATTGAGGCACAGCTCAGAAAATTACCCACAGCTACACAGAATTGGATGGAGCTGTAATTAACGCCGGCAGCCTGACCCGGAGCCTGCGCTCTAAAATCACTACCCTGATGAGTGTCCGGGGAGAAGTGATGGGGGAGGGGAAATAGTCAGTGCAAAGGCCCTGAGGTGGGAACAAGCTGGGTCAGGGCAGCTGAGCAGAGGGTGGTCCCCAGTCCCCGAGGGCTACTCTGGGTGGGGTGGGAGGGCTTAGCAGGGGAAGACAGAGTCCTAAGCAGGATTCTCGCCCTGCTTGCCGTGGGTGCAGAGCAGCGGGGGGACAGCTGGGGGAGGGCGAGCCCAGTGGAAGCGGGGAAGGGGACGCTGGTGTTGTAGAGGGCCAGCGGGGTCTGAAGTTGCTGAGCAGGCAATGGATGGTGTCCCTGGCCTTTGCGGTGCTGGAGGGAGGGTCCAGGAAGGAGATCCGGGTGCTGATGAGCAGTTACTGAGCCTGCAGGTGTCAGGGAGCGCCCCTCGGAATCCCTGGACCACGAATGAGCTGCTGACTCCCAGCCCCTCCCCATGGCTGGCACCTGCTGGTCCCCATCCCTGCTTCGCTTAGCGCAGAGCACGCAGCCCCCTTGCTGCTGCTCAGACACCCAGCATGTCCCTAGACAGGGACAGTCGCACACACGCTGCGCTGGCAGGCCTTCGCGCCCTTCCTGGGCCGGGTGCCCAGCTTCCAGGAGGCCTGTTGGGGTTCCTTGGCCACCTTCGCCTCGCGGTGAGTGGAAGATGCTGTGTACACACCTGCGGTTGGGACGCGACACCAGGGAGGCCGGGGGCACTCCCAGACCTAACTGTCTCTCTTGTGCCCACAGGACTTGGCCTGGGCCTGCAGCTACTATGCCCGCTTCTTCATCACTTTCACCCCTTTCTACGGTGTCCTGGGAGCCATCATTTTCCTCAACTTTATCAGGTGCCCGAGCTTCGCTGGTTAGCAATCCCTGGGCCCTGGTGCACTGGCGCTGATGGGGGCTTCGACATGAGGGCCCCGCAAGGAAAGGCTCGGGCGCTGTGCTCACCCCCACACCCGCCCCGGGCTCCTCGGGGTGGGGAGAAGCTCTGTTCCCGCAGACGCCCGGGGCCCCTCGGAGACCGAGCCTGCCAGGCTCCAGCACTGAGCCACAATCCCTTCCAGGTTCCTGGAGAGCCACTGGTTTGTGTGGGTCACGCAGATGAATCACATCGTTATGGAGATTGACCGTGAACCCTACCGCGACTGGTTCAGCACCCAGGTGAGGGCGGCCAGAGCTGGCCTCCGGGGCCCTGCGGGAGCCTGGACCCGAGGTCTGTGCCCTCAGACCCCCCCACCCCACCACCCCAGGGAACTTGGCTGCCCAGTGGGCCCGGTGCCATCCTGTGCTTCCCTGGGGCTGCCTGTGTCCTTCCACTGGGGGGCACGGGGCCGGGCAAGAAAGGGTGGAGGACTCAAGGCAGAGCGTGAGACCCGGGTTGGGCTGGGCCTTGTGGGAAGGAGGTGGGCCCTTCGTGGTTTTGCTCCCGGCCACTCATCTCCCTTTCCTCGGCAGCTGACAGCCACCTGCAACGTGGAGCAGTCCTTCTTTAATGACTGGTTCAGCGGGCACCTCAACTTCCAGATCGAGCACCAGTGAGCGCAGGCGTGGCTGACAGGGCGTGGGTGGGGGGCAGGGGGGCAGGGGGGCATACAGTGGGACGAAGATGGGCGCCAACCCCACCTGGGCAGAGGGCAGCAGGTGGGGGCTGTCTCATTCTCTCTTCTCCAGTGAGGTGCCCACACTGGCCCTAGAGCCGCCCCAGCCCCTGTGAGGCCAGGAGAGGGGCTCTTGTGCCCTGGGCCACATGGCCATAGTGACGGCCACCCCCTCACGTGCGGCTGGACATCTCCCTTGATCCTGGGAGCCTAGCGAAGCGGGGTGATGGGTCCCTTTGTTGCCGGGGAACCCAGGGCCCAGCTCTCCCCTCTCCACGTGCCAGCCACCCCCGTGGGCACGCAGGGAGAGGTGGGCAGGGTCTCCGGGGCCTGGCCGGCCTCCCTGTGGGCCCCCCTCACGCTCGGCCCCCACGCTCTCCCCAGCCTCTTTCCCACCATGCCCCGGCACAACTTTCACAAGATCGCCCCGCTCGTCAAGTCCCTGTGCGCCAAGCACGGCATCAAGTACCAGGAAAAGCCACTGCTGAGGGCCCTGCTGGACATCATCAGGTAAGCGGGGGGCAGGCACGGGCGCTGGGGCACAGAGGAGGGGACCGCCCGTAGCCAGGCCCCTCTGCCACTGGGAGTTGCCTCTCTTGGTCCTGCCCCAGGGGGTCCCCCGGGGAGCCCTGAGCTAGCAGCCCTGCAGACAGACCCCTGGTTGAGAGCTGAAAGGAGACCCCGACACTCCTGGCCCCCCGGCTCCCTCAGGCTCCTGGCTGCTCTCGTCCTGGTTCCCCTGACTGTCCCTAACCCTCTCTCTCCCCAGGTCCCTGAGGAAGTCTGGGCAGCTGTGGCTGGATGCCTACCTCCACAAATGAAGCGGCAGCCCTCGGGGCAGCCAGGGGGAAGGGGGGAGCAGGAGGGGGTGATGGTGGAAGGGAAGGGTGGGGTTGTCCTGAGGGGGGTCGTGAGGCTACGGTACCTGCTGGCTCCCAGACTCCGGTTTTGGTCTTTCCTGTTTGGCTCTCTGGTTTCACTGCCTCTCGCGCCTCCCTCCTGGGGTCCCGCCCGTCAGCCCGGCTCCGCCAGCACAGCAGCGCAGAGCCAGGGGCTCGTGTCCCTGCCTCCGCGCTCCGCCCCTAAGCATGCGCGGGAGCAGAGGGGCACAGGTGCGGCCCATGACACTCCCCTGCCCCCCGGAGCCTGGCCCGCAGGCCTCCGACCACTCTTCTCCCTCAGACGCTCTTGAGATCCACGGGGTGGGGTCCTAGCGGGCTCCCCGCCCCTGCAGGCCTGGCTCCGCCCTCTCTGCCTGGCACCCACCTGCAGGGTGGTGCCCTTCGTGGGTGGGTCTCCGTCCCACCCGCCGGGATCTGTACTTGGGGTGTCCCTGCGGGCCCCACTTTCTCTTTGGATGTCCAGGGCCCCTGGCCGGGACCCCAGGCTCCCTTTGCCTGCAGTGCAGCTAGCGCCGGCCTTGGTGCCCAGGGAAGTGTCCTCGTGGCCCTCCCGGAGCCTTCCGACCCGGGGCCCAGGCGCTTCCGCCCCGCCCTCGTCCCACCTCCGGAACCTGTGACCTGGGGTCCAAGGGGGCGAGGCCACGGATCGGCTCAGCAGAAGCCACGGTCGGTTCGGGGGTCAGCCGGCCTGTGGGCTCGGCCCTGTCCCCCCATCCGGGTTCACACGTTCGTTCTAGTTGCCAGGGAGGCCTAAGATTCTGGAACAGTCGGACCCTTCTCCAAAGTGTCCCCTTACCTGCCGGACAGTGCCAGCCGGTCCCTGGCCGCTCGGCGCATGCGGACTCGGGCCCTCCCGGCTGCAAGAGGGCACCAGAGCCAGGGGGCTTCAATATGGCACCTGCTCGCATGGGGGGCTGCCGGCGTGGAAACGCTTTTTGAGGGTCTTTCACGCTTTTGTGTCTTTTTAATGTTTTGCTTTTTTTTTAACCCTTTGCTGCCAGATATGCTCTGAGGGGAGTGGCAGGGGGACTGGTCCCTGTGACAGCCTGCCTGTTATCAGCTGCCCCTCGCAGCCCCCCGGGCCCCGCAGTGGGCTGAGCTGGGCTCACTCACCGAGGCCACGGTGGCCGTCAGGAAGGGCCTGGGAGCAGAGAGAGAAGGAATCCAAGAGGAGAGGACCCAGAGGAGCTGGGGACTTGGGGGGGACCTAGTGAGACAAGAAGGGGTTGGGGCTGGAGGCCGGGCAGCCGAGGGGACAGGAAAGCGAGATGGGAGGACCGGAAACCTGGATGCTACCGGGAGCTGCTGCGTTTGAAAATTAACCCACTAACCTGTATGTAGCTCCTGGGGAGGGGAGGGTGGGAACCAGCTCACACCAGCCAGGAGGGACGGGACTTTCGGGTGGCGGTGGCAACAAGAACCCCACTTGAGGCCCTTGCTGAGAACAGACTGGCCCTGAGGGCCACCCTCCCTCCCCAGAGGCAGAAGGGATCCATAGGGAACTGATCTTAATTTTTATCATGTTGCTTCTCCTCCCCTACAATTTGGAAATAAATGAAGTAATTTTATTCTCACCTCCTTGGTCAGCACCGGCCTGGTCCTGCACGCTGATGCTAGGCGGGGGTGTCAGACGGAGGGGAGGGGACGGAGCTATTTTCCTCTTGGTGCCCACCTCCACCCCCCACCCCACCTCTGCACACGCACACATGCACACCACCTGCCCCAACCCCCGCACCTCTGCTGTGGAGTCAACTTCCTCTTCTCTAAAGTGCCCTCCAGCCAGGATTTTTTTTGCAACTGATCCGAATGAATGGGCCCTCCCTCCTTTTTCTGGGGACCCTCCGCAGCTCCAGCAAACCCAGTGTCCTTGAGCCACGATGGAAGGTCTCTGGAGGACCAGGGCTTGGGTGGGGCCACCTTCCTGCCATCCGCATTCCCCGTCCCTTGCCTCGTCTTCATCTGGCCACCGGCTCACGTCAGCCGGCTTCTGCCAGACTCCCCTCTGCACGTCCCGTTCCCGGTCGGTGCCCCGAGTGCGTGGGGCGGTCTCAGAAGGCGCCGAGGGAAGCCCTGGAGACTCGTCTGTCTTGTGGCCTCTGCCTCCAGCCCAGTATCACCAGCTCACAGACAGGGGCATGCAGATTGGGTCCTAGGTCTGTCGGACCCCGCCAGCCTGCGGAGAGTCCAAAGGAACCTGCCAGGGGCGCTTGTACAGTTGGCCTCCCAGCCGTCCCCACACTGCTGTCTGATCACCCGTCTGCAGGCTCGCAGGTCAAGTTGGGTGCTCCAGGAAAGGGCCAAGAGGTTCAGGGGGCCGGCACCTCAGTGCCGGGGCTGGGCAGGGCTCCGGAATTGCCCCCTTGTCCTTCCCTCTTGCTTTGCCTGTGATCTCGGTACAGCTGGCATGGGACAGGCAGCTGACCCGAGTAGGGGTGTGTGTGAGCCCCAGTGGGCACAAGGACTGCAGCAGGACCCAGGGTTCTAGAAGCCTTGAACCAGGAGCCTCACTGAGTGGCCTTGGGTGAGTCCTTTGCCCTCCCCAGCCTTCTAGGCTGCAATGTCCCCATTTGTTGTTTTTTCTTCTTGGCTTCCCCGTGGCACATGGAATTTCCAGGCCAGGAATCAGATCCGAGCCGCAGTTGTGACCTACACCACAGCTGTGGCGATGCCGGATCCTTAACCCACTGTGCTGGGCCGGGGATTGAACCTTCGTTCCAGCGCTGCAGAGACGCCACCAATCCCATGGCATCATGCAGGAATGCCTGGTCTCCCTCTTTGTACAGTGAAGGGACTGGGCTACAGGGCTCCAAGGATGCAGTCTCTCTCAACACCCGTGAGCCCGTGGCCTTGCTCTGCCTGGATACCCTTTAGCGTCCGGAAGGCTTTGGGTCTTCCGTGCCTCCAACTTTTGCCTCCTGCCTAGGCTGGCACCCTGACTCCCAGGATGGTACAGCCACACACACCTCCGTCCCTGCCAGCTGTAAGTCTGGGGTCCATCACCAGTGACAACCAGGATCCCAGGACGGGGAGGGTGGCGGGGAGGATTCTGCGGCAGCTGTCAGGGCGCCAAGTAAATCCTGGCCCAGGTTGATGGCCACCGATTCCCACCGCCCCCCAACTCCCCGCCTTGCCCTGAAGTACTACCGTGGGGGCCAGGACCAGGGACGCCCGAACCTGCTCTCTGTCCCCCCGCCCCTCCTGTCCCCATACTCTGCTGAGGCTCTTGGCCAGCACGGAATGGGGGCGCCTGTGGCCCCCACCCTCTGCCAATGTCAAGGCCCTGAGCGGTCACGGGACCAGAGCTCCATTCGCAGGGGAGGAAACTGAATGGACTGGGGGAAGGACTGGCCTAAGCAGGCCACTCGGTCCTCTGCGTGGTCATCCCCTTCAGCCCCGCGGGGGACGGCCTGGTTCCCAGACCCAGGGCTCCTCCCGCCCCATCGTGTCAAAGGTCAGGACGCTCCAGCAGCTGGGCGGAGGGGGCGGGGACGTGCAGGGGGTCAGTCGCTGTGCAGAGGGCAAGAGCACACCCCTGGTGAGGTGGCTGCCCTGATGAAAGGGTGTCAGCTTTGCAGGTGGCGTGCGGCCGGCAGAGCAGCCTGCACTGGGGGCAGCCCTGGGGCCTCAGAGGTGATCAGTGGCCTGGCAAGTTCCTCAGGCGTCCAGCGGGACACTCAGACCCTCCTGGCCCACTGGGAGGAGAGAGGAAGCCTTCGGTGAGGGCGGCAGAGCTGAGGTGGCAGCCCCCGGGCCTGGGCACAGGCTGCCCTCAGGGTGATAAGCGATACCACCTTGGGGCAGCCAGGACTCCTCAGCTGTCCCTGTGCCATCCAGGAGATTTGTGCCTCTCTGGACAGGATGCAGCTTCTCAAAGAGGCCCCGGTCTGGGTTCGAGATGGGAACAATTAGCTGTGGATCTGTGGCGTGTCTACACCCATTTATAAAGAAACTGAAGCCTGAAGCAGGAAGGCATAGCACAGGTCCAGAACTCCTGTGTACTTTTTTTTTTTTTTGTCTCTTTAGGGCCACACCCGTAGAATATGGAGGTTCCTGGGCTAGGGGTGGAATCAGAGCTACAGCTGCTGGCCTATACCACAGCCATAGCAACGCGGGATCCGAGCTGCTTCTGCAACCTACACCACAGCTCACGGGCAACGCCGGATCTTTAACCCCCTGAGCGAGGCCAGGGATCGAACCCACAACCTCATGTTTCCTCGTCGGATTTGCTTTCGCTGTGCCACAACAGAAACCACTCCTGTGCTCTTTCGAATGGATTTTACATTTCTAACCAGACTGGCCCGTGAAGAAACTATACAAGCAGACACTCAGAATGCTAGGATTTAAAGATTATGTCTCGGAGTTCCCTTCGTGGCTCAGTGGTTAACGAATCCGACTCGGAACCATGAGGTCGCAGGTTCGATCCCTGGCCTTGCTCAGTGGATTAGGGATCTGGCGTTGTGGTGTAGGTTGCAGACACAGCTCGGATCCCGCATTGCTGTGGCTGTGGTGAAGGCTGGCGGCTACAGCTCCTGTTAGACCCCTAGCAAGTATCCAGGCGAACTAGTGACAAGAGTGGGGTGGGGGGACTTGGAGACGGCAGACTCTTAGAGTGGGGGCCTCCCCAGTGATCCTCTATGCAAGTTACTAGGCAATTATCTATTTGCAATCTGAGGGCGCACTGCCCTCGGCCACCAGTATGGGTAGCACGGAGCGCGGCCGGCCCCACATTGGTGCAGATACTCTATGCGCCCCTAGGTGGCGCTGTAGACGCAACATTCCCGCTGGGAGAGCACCCGCTGCCCCTGAGTCCAGGGTGTTAGTATTTCCCTAATAAGGGCATCAGAGTCATTGCCGGAAAGACACTAACTGTCTGCCCAAGGAGATTGCCATCCCAGGGCCACAGCACCAGGAGTCAGCAGGTAGCCACAGGAAGGGGGACTCCTGCAAAGGGAACAGCCTTGTGCAAGGGCCTTGGAAGCTGGACTTGCTCTGAACGTAAGACATTTGCTTTCAAGGCCAGGAGAAGGTTTCAAGGGCAAAACAGGCTCAGAGGCAGCCAAGTGCTATCCCAGGTGAGAGGAGGTGATGGCCCCAGGGCAGTGGATTGTGTGCAAAATATGTTTAAATAAGCCTCTGTGTGCCCTGTTGCGCCTGGGGGCCCTGAGCAAGAGCTTTTTGCATAGCATCCCTTTTATCTTCGTCACCCTGCGAGATCAAAGCACCACTCAAAGAGGTTGCATAACACCCCCAAGGTCACAGAGGCTTGAGTCCAGGCAGAGGCAGGACTTTCTCCCCAACCCCGGAGGCCCAGATTCCAGAGAAAAGCAAGGTGGAAACTACACAGGGTGGGGCTAGGTGGTCCCCAGACAGACAGGACAAGAACTGAAGTATCTGTACCTCTTTCATCTCCTGCAGGGAACCTGGTGGTCAGGGGCCATGGGAGCCCTGAAAACGAGTAGGGGGGCAGTTCTACAGCTGGTGGGGAGATTCAGGCTCCCGCCAGCTCCATCAAGTCCTAGGACCCTAGGTCAGCATTTCTTTCTCTCTTTTTTTTTTGTTTTTTTTTTTTTGCTTTTCAGGGCTGCACCTGTCGGCCTACACCACAGCCACAGCAATGCCTAATCCGAGCTGCGTCTGCAATCTACACCATAACTCACAGCAACGAGATCCTTAACGCACTGAGTGAGGCCAGGGATCGAACCCACAACCTCACGGTTCTTAGTAGGATTCGTTTCCGCTGCGCCACAAGAACGCCTCACTTTTTTCTTTTTAAGTGACTGACATTTCTTCCAAAGAAGCCTTTCACTCAGCTAGGAGCCGCTGAAGCGTGTGGGTGCTGGGAGCAGAGGGGTCCAGCAGCCCCCCTCTCCTTTCTTCCTACCTTCAGGAGGCCCCAAGGCAACTCAGAGGCCTCCCCAGAAGTGTCCAAAAACCACAGGCCAGTTTCCGGATGAGGAGTCCGAGCGCCCTGCTCTCAGACTCCAGGGACAGAAACAGCCACTTCCCAGGGGTCCTGCTTGAATGGGTCACTGCAGCAACTGTAGGCAGGCACCTGGCCCCAGGCAGGCATAGGGGAGCTCAGTGTCACCTCCTGTGGGCCACTGAGCACAGTCAGGCTGGATCCCCCATCCCCCGCCCCGACTGGTGATGCCAAGTGTGGTACTGCGACCAGCAGGGGGCGCACTGCCGGTGACCCTCGGAGGCCCCTCAGCACAGAGCTGGTCAGACCCAGGACGTGGGGGCGGCCCCCTCCTATGCTCCAGGGGCACCTGCAGACATGACCCTCGGCCCTGGGCACCCATCTGCCACCAGCCCCCCTGTCCCGCTGTGCAAAGGAGTAAAGTAAGGTGAGCCCAGTGCGATCTGCCAAGGGTGCTGGTGAGTGGGTGAAGAAGAGGAAGCCACCAGGCCCTCAGGGTGCTGGAGCCCGTGGCAGATGCCAGCTCCGTGACCCAGAGCAGAGGGGAACTCGGAAAGCCCTCCCCTCACAGCACGCCCCCCCCCCGCCGCCCCAGCACCCTGATGGCCCCAGGACGTGAACTTCAGCTCCAAAATTCTTGCAAATTCAATACTCCATAATATATCTGGGGTTTTATTTAATATAAAAATAACATTTTTTCCCTATTTTTTGCTCTAGGAAAACATGCCATGCTCACCACGTGGCTTTATACACCATCCCCCTAGCTGTGGTCCTGTAGGGTTGAGAGCGCTGGCTTTAGGGCAGTGGAACAGACAGGGGAGGGCGTGCCGGGGGTCCCCCAGGCTGTGGCAGGGCAGGGTGGGGTGGGGCAGGGCAGCTGGGGAGCCCATTCGGGCGGCTTGGTGGCTGCCAGGGTCCTGGGTGCTGCCTTCACTGGTGGAGGTAGGCTTCTAGCCACATGTTGCCAGACTTCTTCAGGGACCTGGGCGGAGAAGATGTTGCAAGATATTAACCCTCCCCCAGGATGCCGAGTGTCAGTGGAAATATTCCCAGTCCCCTGGGGCAGGCGGCTGGGTGGGGCTGGAAGGGGAGGATGCGCAGAGAAGTCCACCTTCTCATTAACTGCAGTGGAATCTAGACCTTGGGTTGGGGGAGGAGGACAACCAAGGCCAAGTCCTGGCAGGAGCCTGGGTGGGCCCATCCTTCCTTCGCCCAGCTCTCTCTGTCACCTCCTTCTGCTGCGCTCTGGGACCCAGGGGTTTGAAAGGCAAGGAACCTGCCTGCCAGAAGCCTGACATCAGGCAGAGGAACCAGAAACGTTAATAACTAGGAAGCCCTGTGCCCAGTGTTCTAAAGGGGTCGGGTCAAGTGGCAGGGGCTCCGAGGATCAGGCTGGGAAGGGCTTATGAAGGAGAAGCAGGAGTTCAAAGACCTGTTTAGAAGGAAGGGCACCCGGAGTTCCCGTCATGGCTCAGTGGTTAACGAATCCGACTAGGAACCATGAGGTCGCGGGTTCGACCCCTGGCCTTGCTCAGTGGGTTAAGGATCCGGCGTTGCTGTGAGCTGTGGTGTAGGTTGCCAACGCAGCTCGGATCCCGCGTTGCTGTGACTGTGGCGAAGGCCGGCAGCTACAGCTCCTGTTAGACCCCTAGCCTGGGAACCTCCATATGCCGCGGGTGCAGCCCTAGAAAAGGCAAAAAGACAAAAAAAAAAAAAGGTAAGGGCACCCAAGTTAAGGGAATGGCAATGAAGAGCCCTGGCTGGGAATCTGACCTCTGTTCCCCTCCCCACAGTCAAGGCTACGTCGAGCTGGACAGCTGCGGGAGCCCAGCTCTGCTTGGCGCACCCCCCTTGGCGCATCCCCACAGTCAGAGCATTGTTCCAAAATCGAAATCCCATGTGCCCTTCCTCCGCTCAGTGGCTTTCCCACACACGAGCACACTCCTGCCGCAGGGCCTTTGCACAGCTGTCCCCGCCACCCCAAACATTCTTTCCCCAGATGTCTCATGGCCAGCCCTCTTCCCTCCTTCCTGTCTCTGCTCACACATTGCCTTCTTCTTTCTTTCTTTTTTCCCTTTGTACCACTGCACCTGCGGCATGTGGAAGTTCCCCAGGCCAGGGGTCGAATCAGAAGCCTATGCCGCAGCCACAACGGGAACTCCGCACATCGCCTTCTTAGTACCACCGACCCTGCCACCCCACGAAAAACTGCAACCCTGCCTGGCATTCCCCGCCCCCTCTCCTGCCCCCGCCCTTAGGTTTGGTGGTTTGGTTCAGTTTTATTTTGCCAAAGCACTTCCCTTACATCTTCTGTACTTTCTTAACTGCTCGTTTTCTGTTTCCCACGCTAGGAGGTCAGTTGCGGGAAGGCAGGAATCTTGGGCTGTTTTGCTCACTGGAAGCACCGCGGACAGGGCCGGGGCCCAGGGCAGGTGTGCCCTAAACCCTGGCGGTGTGAGTGGACATGGAAGGGAGGGCACAGGCTGTGGGCAGAAAGGCTGCTGGGAAAGGCTTTGCGTGCCTGCTCTCGGAGAGGGTCCCGCGCGGTGCTGAGGATGGGGTGGGCTGGGCGATGGTGGGCAGGGCCCCCAGGGGAGCCGCCGTGGGCTGGGGGCGCTCACCTGATGATGTCCACCAGGGCTGTAAGGAGCGGCTTCACCTCGTAGCTGAGGCCGTGCTTGGCACACAGAGCCTTGACCAGAGGGGCCACCCTGCGGTAGTTGTGCCTTGGCATCGTTGGGAAGAGGCTGGGAGGGGAGAGCGTGCGCTGGCAGTCCGGCCCGCCCACCACCCCTCCCGGGGCCTCCTGGAAAGTCCAGGGCTCGGGTCTTGGCCTCCCTGGGGCCCACCCCCATGGGCCCCCGGGGCCTGGGCTCACTGGTGCTCGATCTGGAAGTTGAGGTGTCCGCTGAACCAGTCAATGAAGAGCGAGGGCTCCACGTTGCAGGTGGCTGCCAACTGCCAGGAGCGGGCGGGACACGGGTGAGGGGGGCTGGCACGGAGGGCCCCCCCCCCCCGACCCCGGCAGCCCCATGGGGCCCCCGCCCCTCCCAGCCGGGACCCCACCCCCAGGATGGGCCCCGCCCCCCGCCCCCCACCTGAGAGCTGGCCCAGTCCCGGTGCTTTTCGTGGCCGATCTCCTTGGGGATGTGGTTCATCTGCGTGATCCACACAAACCAGTGGCTCTCCAGGACCCTGTGAGGGGAGGCTCAGGCACTGCCCTGCGGCCAGCTGACGGCCTCAGCTTCCTCATCTGTGTTGTGGGGTGGCAGCAACCCCTCCCCACCGGTGTTTAAAGCAGCTGGGTGGAGCGGCGTCTGTGGCCAGGCTGAGTCCAGGGCAGCCCTCCTCGATAGGGTGGGCACCCGTGGGGCCGCCTGTGGGCCAGGCCACTTCCCCAAGACCCGCCACTCAACAACCCAGGAAGACAGTATGGCTGTTGTCCCCATTCTACAGACGGGCACGTGGAGGTCTGCGGTCAGGGTCCCCGGCTGCCTGGGCCTCCCCACTTCCTGCCGAGCCCAACCTGGCCGTACCTGACAGCCACAAAGAGGAGCAGCGCCCCGGGAATGCCGTACAAGGGGATGTAGGACAAGAAGAAGCGGACGTAGAAGCTGGCGGCCCAGAGCAAGTCCTGCAAAGGAGGGGGGACGGGGCAGAGGCCGCGAGGCAGCGGGGGGTGAGCAGCTGGGGTCACCCACCTTTCTGCTTGATGTGCCTTTTCTGGGCCTGGGTTTCTCAGCCAGGTAAGGGGACGGGCTCCTCGCCCTGCCGGCCTCACAGGGCTGACCGTGGGAGGTGCAGGTGTCATGGGAGCGGCGTGCGATGCGGGGAGCCCTGTCGGGGGTCGAATGCCTGGCAGGGTCGGCCCAGGGGACCCCCAGTCCCAGGGAGGACACCCCACCGTGAAGACCCACCCCAGGCCCTGTGCACCTGCTACTCCGCCCTGCAGCCACACGCATACACACACTCACTCCCACTGCACGCGTGTCACCGCACCATCACCCGCAGGCCTGTTGGTACCGGTGGCCGGGGCTGGCCCCTGACGCCCCACCTCCTGTCACCGCGGGATCTGGGCGGCGCCCCACTCACCGTCCACTGCATGCACACCAGCATGTATGCCAGATTTTCCACTTCGAAGTTCACCAGCGTGAGCAGGGGCGGGCCGACTGCAAGGAGGGGCGCGAGGGGGCTCAGGGACAGGGTAGGGGTGGAAACGGGCTGGGCCGAGGGAGCCCGGGGAGTGGGGCTTCTTCCTCCAGGAACGCCCAGTGGGACTTGGCGCAGGTCCCATCCACCTGAGACGACCCCGAACCACCCACAAGCCTTCCCTTGGCGTCCGAGCCTCTCCAGGCTGGTCCTTGCTCCGCGGCCTCCCGTCCCTTCGGCAGGTGGGGGCCAGCCTTACACACCCCCACCTGTTTTTTGCTTTTCTTCTTTGGCCACTCCAGGGCATATGGAATTCCTGGGCCATGAGCCGCAGCTGCGACCTATGCCTATGACCTCCGGCTGGAGGTCAAATCTGCATCCCGGTACCCAGACACACCGCCGATGCAGTGGGTCACAGCAGGAATTCCTACACCTCCACCCTTTAATCTTTACCTCGTGGCCCCAGCAATTGCCTGAGGGCTCTGCATCACTCTGCTGTGAGGGTGGGAAGAAACTCTGGGCTTTTTTGTTTTTTTTTTCTTTGTTTTCCCAGGCCTACCCCGCTGCATATGGAGGTTCCCAGGCTAGGGGTCAAATCGGGGCTGCAGTTGCCGGCCTACACCACAGCCACAGCAACGCCAGATCCAAGCCGTGTCTGCAGTCTACACCACAGCTCACGGCAATGCCGGATCCTCAACCTACTGAGTGAGGCCAGGGATCAAACCTGCGTCCTCATGGATACTAGTCAGATTCATTTCCACTGAGCCGCGACGGGAACTCTGGTGGGAAGGACTTCGGTTTTTTTGTTTGTTTGTTTGGTTTTTGTCTTTTTGTCTTTTCTAGGGCCGCACTCGCGGCATATGGAGGTTCCCAGGCTAGGGGTCTAACAGGAGCTGTAGCTGCCGGCCTTCGCCACAGCCACAGCAACACGGGATCCGAGCCACGTCTGCAACCTACACCGCAGCTCATGGCAACACCGGATCCTTAACCCACTGAGCAAGGCCAGGGATCAGACCCGCAACCTCATGGTTCCTAGTCGGATTCGTTAACCACTGAGCCACGACGGCAACTCCTGGCGGGAAGGAACTTCGAAAGCTCTGGGCAAGGCTTGACTGCCTTGAGCCAGAAGGTACCCCGGGCAGAGGGGCGGGCTGGGGCAAAGGCCTGGCAGTGGGGGTCTGCTCAGGCTGCAGCAACCAAGAGAGGCTGGGGGAGACCTCAGAGCCGGGCTGGGGTGGCTGGGAGCCGTCCAGCATCCCTGGCTGTGGAGCGGACAGTGCCAGCCCAGGTGCGGTCCCCGCCCCGGCCATGTCCCCCTCCCGCCCCAGGAGGACAAGCGGACACTCACTCAGGAAGAAGTACAGGTGCTGGTGGTTGTAGGGTAGGTATCTGCGCTTCTTCTGGCCGTACTGTGGGGACAGGCGGCCGCTGAGGAGGGCAGCGCTCAGGGCCTCCTGGTCCCGGGGGGTCGGCTGGGGCCAAGGGGCCGAGGCAACTCTAGGTTCTAGCAACTGGGAGGCGGGGAGGGAGCACCCCGGCGGGGCAGGGGCTCGGCCTGGAGCTAGAGCAGAGGGCAGGGGCTGGGCCACAGCAGAGGGATCGGGGGTCACCGGTTCCCCTCAGCCGCCCAGCCTGAGTGGGTCCCCCACGCACTTCGACAGACGACTCCCCCAGGAGGAAGACGGGCGCCACGGTCACGTCCGGGTCCTTGTGGAAGATATTGGGCTTGGCGTGGTGCTGGAAGTGGCGGAAGTTCCACCAGTGGGCAGAGAAACCCTGCAGGGGGAGGGCAGGGGCACTCAGGGGGGGCGGCACAGGCCGAGCCCAGCTCTCCAGACCCAGCGCGGGGACCCCCGACCCGGCCCCCGGCTGCCGGTTCCCCTCCCCGCCCTCACCTTCAGCTGCCCCATCACAAACTGCTGGGCCACGTGGTTCCACCAGGACTTCCTGAAGATGGAGGTGTGGCCCAGGTCGTGTTGCAGACACCAGCTCTGGGCCTGGGGAGACGCAGGATCAGGAGCCTTGGCCAGGAGACCCGACAAGCCCTCCCAGCTCGCAGGGCACCCCCAAACCGGTGTTCCACTCTAGACCCCAGGGGGCCAGCTTCCTCTTTTCGCAGCTTGGCCCAGCGATACACGCCTCAAGGGGCCTCTGGCCGGCCATGCGCTCATTCAGTCATGCATCTATTTAGCAAAGCGGTCCCGAGTGTCCGTGTGTGCCAGGCCCTGTGTCTGCTGGACAGCTTAGGTGGCTGCAGGAAGTGCCGGGGTCACCTGGGAGATGGCCAGGATGAAGGCGGCGAGGGTGCTGGGCAACCAGCCGGGGCCGAGGAGGTAGATGAGAAGCCAGGCAAGGACCTCCATGGCCAGGATGTGGCCCAGCAGGAGAGCGAAGAAGGCGGGGTCGGCCTCAAACAGCTTCATGTCTTCAACTGCCTGGCGCAGGGCTCGGAAGTCCTCGACCAGCTGGACCTGCCAGGGAGGGGTGGCTGATCAGCCGAGGAAGCCATGGAGGCCCCGTTAGCAACACCCCGACCCCCAGCTGCTCCTCCCAGCCTCAGGCCCAAGGGGGGTGGCCAAAAGGGACGGAGGGACCTCGGGCAGCACCCCTCCTGGAGTGTGAGCTGGGTTACTGGCTGGCTGCAAAGGCTGCCCCCAGCAAAAGGTGTGGGACGCATGAGAAGGATGAAAAACCCTTAGAGCTCAGCTCCTTGAAATCCTCACTGTAGGAGTTCTCTTGTGGAGCAGCGGGTGAAGGATCCGGCATTGTCACTGCAGCAGCCCAGGTCGCTGCCATGATGCAGGTTCCATCCCCGACCCGGGAACTTCCACACGCCGCAGGCAGAGCCAAAAACAAACAAAAAACCGCAGCTCTTCATAGATGGGGACCGGGGGGCCAAGAACAGGGAAGCAGCTTGCCTGGGGTCCCCCGGCAAACGCTGGTGCAGGTGCTACAGCTCTGCCTAGAACTGTGTGCCCAGGAAGAGGCGGCAAACCCAGCCCTGGCACCGGAGCCCCTAAGGACGACCCGGATGGGGCTGCTACTGGCAAGGCCCCCTACGCCCTCCAACCCTTCTCTGGGGGCTTAGCCTCCACCAGGGTCCTGCTCACATTCTGAGGTCCATCCTGGCTGGGCTCCTCCGGGGCCAGCTTTCCAATCAGCAGGGGCTGCAGGAACTTGCGCACAAAACTGAGGTCCTGGTGGAAGGCGTGGAAGGCGTCCTGAAGGAGAACAGACAGTCAGGGGACAGACGACAGACAGACAGACAGCTGCACCCTGAAGCAGCAGGCAGAGACAACACAGAAGGACTGTTGATGGAACGTCAGAGCAGACGGACAGGCAGTCTGGCTGTTCAGCAGTCACAGAAATAGGACCATAGGGGTCAGCCTGGCACATGAGCGTCACCCCTCCCTGGGGCCCTTCCCCAAACCTGGTTGGGTGTTTTGTTTTGTTTCTATTTATTTTTATTAAAGTGTAGTTGGAGTTCCCATCATGGCATAGCGGAAACAAATCCAACTAGGAACAATGAGGTTGAAGGTTCGATCCCTGGCCTTGCTCAGTGGGTTAAGGATCTGGCGTTTCTGTGAGCTGTGGTGTACGCTGCAGATGTGGCTCAGATCCCGCGTTGCTGTGGTTGTGGCGTAGGCTGGCAGCTGTAGCTCCAATTTGACCCCTAGCCTGGGAACCTCCATATGCCCCGGCTGCAGCCCTAAAAAGACAAAAAAAAAAAGGTGTAGTTGATTTACAGTGTTGTGTCAATCTCTGCTGTTCAGCAATGTGACCCAGTTATACATATATATATTCTTTTTCTCATATTACCTTCCATCATGTTCTACCGTAAGACACCGGACAGTTCCCCACGCTGTACAGTAAGACCTCACTGCTTATCCATTATAAATGTAGTAATTTGGGAGTTCCCCTTGTGGCACAGCGGAAACGAATCCGACTAGGAACGATGAGGTTTCAGGTTCGATCCCTGGCCTTGCTCCGTGGGTTAGGAATCTGGCGTTGTGTGAGCTGTGGTGTAGGCCGGCAGCTCTAGTTCTGATTCAACCCCTAGCCTGGGAACTTCCATATGCTGCGTGGGTGTGGCCCTAAAAAAAAATGTAATAATTTGCATCTACTAATCCCAAATTCCCAATCCACCCCACTCCCTCCCCCTTGGCAACCACTGGTTGGGCGTTTTAGTATCTGGATTTATAGAAAGTTTTCCTGGGAAGACTCTGATTCCCTTAAATGAAAGGGTTTGACTTTTCCCAAAAAGTCTCTGGAGAGCTTTCTGGAAATCATACACCAGCTTTTATTTTCTTTTGCTTTTTAGGGCCGCACCCGCGGCATACGGAGGTTCTCAGGCTAGCAGCTGAATCGGAGCTGCAGATGCCGGCTTACATCACAGCTCACGGCAATACCAGATCCTTAACCCACTGAGCAACACCAGGGATCGAACCTGCAACCTCATGGTTCCTAGTTAGGTTCATTACTGATGAGCCATGACAGGAACTTCCATACACCAGCTCTTACAAGCACAAGCAGTAGGCAAAGTGTGGGTAAGGAAACTTGTGCTTGAGAGCCACTGGGCACCAGGAGAAAAAAAAAAATCAGTCGAGGACCACACAGCCTGATTTCTTGGGGCTTTTGCAAGGAAGATGCTCAAACAGTTAAATTTTTTTTTCTTTTTCTTTTTTGTCTTTAGGGCTGCACCTGCAGCATGCAGAAGTCCCCAGGCTAGGGGTTGAATCAGAGCCAGGGCCACCAGCCTACACCATGGCCATAGCGATGCCAGATCCAAGCCATGTCTGCGAGCTACACCACAGCTCATGGCAACGCTGAATCCTTTAAACCACTGAGCGAGGCCAGGGATTGAACCTGAGTCTCATGGGTAGTTGGGTTCGTTACCACTGAGCCATAATGGGAACTCATTTGATTTTTAAAAGCAGAAGTGGAGGCATTCCCTTCATGGTGCAGCGGTTAACGAATCCGACTAGGAACCATGAAGTTGCGGGTTCAATCCCTGACCTCGCTCAGTGGGTGAAGGATCCGGCGTTGCCATGAGCTGTGTGGTGTAGGTCCCAGACGTGGCTCAGATCTGGCATTGCTGTGGCTGTGGCATAGGCCGGCAGCTGTAGCCCCGATTTGACCCCTAGCCTGGGAACCTCCATATGCTGTGGGTGTGGCCCTAAAAAGCAAAAAAAAAAAAGCAGAAGTGGAAAATAAAATTTTTTAAATTTAAATTTTAAACAATTTGTGGTTCTCTGTACTAGGAGGGGGCGGGGTAGGGCACAAAGCAGATGAAGGTGTTAGAGGGAGACCCCGGGAAAGATAAAGGGCTGGGGAAAGGGGCTGAACGGGAAGTGACACTGCCCCCACGGCCTCAGCAGTCCTTAAGAGAGAACAGACCTGAACTTCACACCTGGGGCTCCCTCAGTCTTCCTGATGGAGCCCTGGTGTCATTGGCTCATTACTGTTCACAGCGCTTTGGCTGACTTTTATCTTTGCACTTGCAGAGGCTCTCCCCGAGGGAGCCAGCCCCAGCCGGCCAGCTGCGAGGAAGCAGCGCCCGGTGGTGGGGTCCCCCGCGGGGAAGCTGACTGCTGGCTGCTCAAGGAAACACCTTTTTGTGTTTCCCATTGTCCTCTGGCTAATGAGCCCACCAGCCTCCAGCCTGAACTTAACTGCATGTTGTCCCACACTGCCTTGGGGACAGAAGCACCTCAGCCCCCACCCCCACCCCCCACTTAGCGACCACATCTGCAGGATCCTAGCGAGGGGTCCCCTTTCCTGGTGCCTGCTCTCTTACTGGCCCAGGGCAGTCTGAGGACCTGGGGGCCCAGAGGGTACAGCTTCTGGAATAATCTAGGCCCTCGGGAAGGCCGACTGGGGTGGGGTGGGGGCTCCCTGCAGCTCGTAACAGGGGAGGGGGCTGTACAGACAGATACAAATCTCATACTCTCCGGGGACACACCATGACAAGGGGGCAGCACCGCTGGGGTGGGGGGCTGGCCGCACAGGAAGCTGCCCTGCCCCCGGCCCAGTGGGGCGTGGGGGAGGGGTGGCACTGGCAGAAAGGCTAAAAGGGAAGTCTGCTCTTGGACTCAGCTGACCCTCCTCACCCTGACCTTGAGTCGGTCAGCTCTCCTGCCTGGAACGAGGCAAATCCAGGAGCTAAATCAAAGGGGCAAGACTCCAGGGCCTTTCTGCTTCTGGACTGTAGAACATTATTTTTTTTTTCTCAATTGTATTTAAAAAAATTTTTTATTACAATTGATTTACAGTGGTCTGTCAACTTCTGTATTTCTTTTTTCCCTTTTTTTTGGTCTTTTGCCATTTTATGGCTGCACCCGAGGCATATGGAGGTTCCCAGGTTAGGGATGGAATCAGAGCTGTAGCCACCAGCCTGCACCACAGCCACAGCAACACCAGATCCAAGCCATATCTGCAACCTACACCACAGCTCACGGCAATGCCGGATCCTTAACCCACTGAGCAAGGTGAGGGATCGAACCCGCAAGCTCATGTTTCCTAGTTGGGTTTGTTTCCACTGTGCCACGACGGGAACTCCTGTATTTCTTTTTTTCTTTGTTTGTTTTATAGGGCCGCACCCGTGGCATATGGAAGTTCCCAGGCTTGGGGTCGAATTGGAGCTGTGGCCACCGGCCTACACCACAGCCACAGCAACGCGGGATCCGAGCCACGTCTGCAACCTACACCACAGCTCACGGCCATGCCTGAACCTTAACCCACTGAGCGAGGCCAGGGATTGAACCTGCCTCTTCATGAATACTAGTCAGATTCATTTCCACTGAGCCACGATGGGAACTCCCATTTTCACCATTTTTAAGTGTGGGGTTCAGTGGCATTAAGTGTATTCACATTATCGGGTAACCAGCACCAACATCCGTCTCCACAGCTATTCCATCATCCCCAGCTGAAACCCAGTCCCCACCAAACACTACCTCCCCACTTCCACCGCCCCCAGCCTCTGGCAACCACAGGTCTGCTTTCTGTCTCTGTGAACTGAATCTCCAGGGACTCACAGAAGAATCACACAACATCTGTCCTTTTGTGACTAACTTGTCACTTAGCATAATGTCTTCAAGGTCAGCCATGTGTGGCAACTATCAGAATTTCCTTTCTTACAAAGACCAGATAAGCATTAGCTCTGATCCCCTTTCGCTTCCTTGGAAACCCCCCTGGTGGCACATGGAGCCCACACACGCACTGAGGCACACGAGCGCTTTCAAAGAGGGTGTGGCACCAGAGGCACACACGCGTGGTGTAATGTCCTGTGCACAGGCCTCCACGCACACAGACACCGCCACCGCGACTCAGACACACTCAGGAGCCCACGCCCAGGCAAAGCCACCCAAACTCCCAGACAGAGCCTGGCACGCACACAAAGTCACAGAGCAGACGGGTGTACTGCGGCTACGGTCCCTCCTCTCATCCTCTGTGTGTTCTGGGGCCACCCCAGTGCCCAGCGCCCCCAGATGCTCCACGGCCATGCCTGGAGCTGTGGGAGCAGGTCCGCTGTCCTTTGCCCTGATGCCCCCAAGCCCGGCCTGTAGATGCCCCAAGGGAGGGGACAGAGCCAGACCCACCGGAGGGACCTCCAGCCAGGTGGAGTGCCACTGGCAGTGAGCAGGGGAGGCGTGACCACCCCTCCCCCAGGGCTAGGTGGGGACATCCCAGAGCTCATGGACCAGCCTCTGGCTGGTGGGAGGGGACAGGCAGGGTTGCTCAGGTCCTCAGAAAGCAGCTCGGGGAGTTCCCGTCGTGGCGCAGCGGAAACGAATCTTACTAGTAACCACGAGGTTGTGGTTTTGATTCCTGGCCAAGCTCAGTGGGTTAAGGATCCGGCGTTGCCGTGAGCTGTGGTGTAGGTTGCAGACATGGCTTGGATCTGGTGCTGTGGTGGCTGTAGTGCAGGCTGACAGCTGTAGCTCTGATTCGACCCCCTAGCCTGGGAACCTCCAGAGGCCACAAGTGCGGCCCTAAAAAGCACACACATGCACACACAAAAGGAAAAGGAAAGAAAAAAAAAGCATCTTAGGCTCCCTGGGGCTCTCTGGGTGCTGCTGAGCCTAGGCTTCTTGTGCTCCGTGAACCAACAAGGTGTGTCCAGGGCCTCAGACCAAACCTCAGCAAACAGTTTTTATTTTTGTTTTTAATTTTTATTAGCTCTATAAAATACACTATAATTAGAAATTTGAGGAGTTCCTGTTGTGGCTCAGTGGTAACGAACCCGGTGACTAGTATCCTTGAAGATGCCATGAGGACGTAGGTTCAATCCCTGGCCCCACCCAGTGGATTAAGAATCTGGCGTTGCCGTGGGCTGTGCTGTAGGTCACAGACGCAGCTCAGATCCCACGTTGCTGTGGCTGTGGTGTACACCGGCAGCTACAGCTCCAATTCAGCCCCTAGGCTGGGAACCTCCATAGGCCTTGGGTACGGCCCTAAAAAGAAAAAGAAAAAAAGAAATTTGAGAAAAAGCATCATAACTTCAAAAAAGATCAAAGGCATTAGAAATAAATCCCCCAAAAAGAAAACCAAAATTTCTCAAATCATATAGCATTTTTTTTTTATCTTTTTAAGACTGCACCCGCGGCATATAGAAGTTCCCAGTTCCCATTGGCACAATACATTTAGTGATCAATATGGCAATCAAAAGACTAAAAGAATGTTGGAGTTCCTGTTGTGGCCCAGTGGAAACAAATCTGACTAGGAATCATGAGGCTGCCGGTTCAATCCCTGGCCTTGCTCAGTGGGTTAAGGATCCGGTGTTGCCGTGAGCTGTGGTGTAGGTTTCAGACGAGGCTCGGATCCGGCATTGCTGTGGCTGTGGCATAGGCCGGCAGCTACAGCTCCAATTTGACCCCTAGCCTGGGAACCTCCATATGCTGCGGGTGCAGCCCTAAAAAAAAAAAAAATTCTGAAAGAATGTTACACACTTTGTCACAGTAAATCCAATTCTGGAAATTTTTTTTTTAAGTATACTTGATTTATAACGTTGTGCCAATTTCCGCTGTACAGCAAAGTGACCCAGTCATGCATATATATATATACATTCTTTTTCTCATATTATCTTCCATCATGTTCAACCACAAGAAACTGGATATAGTTCCCTGTGCTGTACAGCAGGACCTCATTGCTTATCCATTCTAAATATAATAGTTTGCATCTGCAAACCCCAAACTCACAGTCTCTCCCACTCCCTCCTCACTCCCAGCAAACTTCTTTTTCTGGACACTGGCTGGGACCATGTGACCCTGTCTCCTTTGGGCCTCCGCTTAAGGATTCAGGAGCTGTGCTGAAGACTCAGAGAGGTTGAGCCACTCACCCAAGGTCACACAGCTCCATTGGATACAAGCTGGACCAGAACTTGGTTTGACTGTCAAACTGCTTGTGGCCACTCGGCAGTAGCCTCAGGGTGGCCACTCCTGGTTGGGGGGGGGCAGTGGGTTTCCTAGGTGGGGTTCCTCATCATGAGACCCGTCTTGGTGTTTCTGGGGCCCCACTGACCCAGCTTCGGGGTACCACAGGAGGCCCCACCCTCACCCATCCCTGGTGCACCTGGAAACATCCTCCCAGGGGCATGGTGCAGGGCTCGTGATCCTGCCCCAAGAAGGTGGCCCTCGAGCCCTCTCGTTAATTCTTGGAACAGAGCTGGTGAAACTGCTGGAATTAGAAGCATCTCTAAACATAAGCCGTGGGTGGCAGGGACAGGCCCTGTTCACAACGGTGGCCTCGGAGCTCCGCCCAGAGCAGGGGCAGGATGGCAGGTACAAACAAGGGGAAGGAACCAGCTCTCCACAGCCCACAAGCCGGGGGTCTGCACCATTTAATGGGAGAGGGAACAGAAGCTCAGAGTGGCACGGACACCAGGTCGGAGTTTGTAGAGGCAGAGCTGGGATTCGAACCCAAGTCCATCTCCTGGCATGCCCATGCCCTCCCTGGATACAGCTCCCACCCAGGCAGCCTCAGTCCCTGGAAGCCTCTGAGTGGCTCCTGCCCTGCCCCCAGCCCTGCCTTGAGCTCTGGGTTGTGGCTGGTTAAGGGGGGGACTGGGGCGGGGACACTCAGGAGCCAGCCTGCCGGGGATGGAATGGAATCTGAGCCGCCACTTAAGAGCCAAGCCGTGGAGGAGCCACAGACAAGGTCGCACCGCAGCCCCCATTCTGTATTTTGTCATCAGTCAATCCAGAACCACAAATGCCCGTCTCCTGGGCTGCAAGGTGGACGGAGTCAGCCCAGGTAGAGCACTGAGAGGGGGCCTGGCGGCCAACGAGCTCTGCAGCCGAGCTCCCATCCGAAACCCCCCGGGCCTCCCACGTCCTTCTCCTGGGTCCACCCGGAGATTCAGGCCCTCGGGCGCGAGGCGGGAGGGTGAAGGTGTGTCCGGCCGCTCAGGTCCTGGCCAGCCTGAAGCTGGGAAACAGGAGGGGCTACTAGCCTCCTTCTACCCCAGAGCTAAGGTGGGGTCCCGGAGCCCTTCTGGTCACTCCCCCGCCTCCAAAGAATCTGGAATGTTCCAGATCAGGAAAGGGGAAGGAAGCAGGGCTGCTGGGGGTGCTCAGGTGGTCTGAGTCTGCTCTTTAAGCCCCTGCAGCGGAGGCAGCAATGGGCTGTGGCGATGGGGGTGAGGGTACATGCCTCAGAGGACACAGCCAGGAGTCTGTCCCTCCCTCCCTCCCGCCCGCTCCCAGGTGGGAAGAAGAAGCAGGGTGTCCGGCCCGGGGCTCGGATGCTCATTCCTGATCTCTCCCTGGGGCTCTTCACAGGAGGCAGTGGGAAGGCACACCAGCAACCCCACTTTATATATATACTTATATATTTTATATATATAAGCCATATATATATATATATATATTGCTTTTTTTAGGGCTACACCCACAGCATATGGAGGTTCCCAGGCTCAGGGTCTAATCGGAGCTGCAGCTGCCGGCCTACACCCCAGCCACAGCAACGCAGGATCCAAGCCACACCTGTGACCTACACCACAGCTCACAGCAACACCAGATCCTTAACCCACTGAGCGAGGCCAGGGATCGAACCTGTGTCCTCATGGGTACTAGTCAGGTTCATTCCCGCTGAGCTGCAACGGGAACTCCCCCATTTTACAAATGAGGAAACTGAGGCCAAAGGGCGCACAGATCTGAACATGATCATCCGAGCCCGACGTGCTGCAGAGGCCAAGCGGATGCCGCCAGGGAGCTCTGCCCCTCCTCCCAGCACCCCTGGCGTTCCCAGTGATGAGCACGGGGCCAGGAGTGGGAGCGGGAGTGGGTGCTCCTCCACCCAGTAGTACCCTTGGCCTCAGAGATGTCACTGGCCCAGCAGTGGTGCTCTGGCCCCGGGTCCTCTCTCCGCCACGGAGCTCTGGCTCTTTCCTGCTGTTTCTTGAGAACCCCGCAGGGCTTGGAGGCCCTCGGAAGAAAATGCTGCGGGTGGTGCTTAGGCTGCAAGCAACCCCACCTCTGCTCCTGGAGTTCCTGCCCAGAGCCACACATCCCGATTGCCCCCCCGCCCTCCACCCAGGGCACGGCACTCTCCCCCAGGGAGCCTGGGTGAGTGCAGACATTGCAAAAAACACCCACGGAGCCCAGAGACATCACTCTGCATGGGGAGAGGCCATCAGGGGGCTTTCAAGGCAGCCAGTGTGGTAGGTGGAAGCAGTGTGGGCTCTGGAGCCAGGTCGTAGGCATTCAAGGTCAGCCCCTCTCTGCGGCCCCACCCTAACCCCCCGGGGCCAGTCCTGCCCCGCCCCTGCTCCCGCCCAGACACAAGCCACACTCTCCAAGTCCAGGGAAGAAGGCCCTGCGCTTCGAGGGCTCCAGGAAGGTCCCCTTAAATTACCCAGATACAGCCTCAGTCTCCTCACCTGCAAAATGGGCTCACGCTAGATGGCCTCTGAAGTTTGATATCTGAAGTCCACACTGAGCTAAATCCTAGTGGTTGCACTGGTGTGTCTGAGCCCTCGGCATCACCTTACCCCTGCCCTGACCACACCCGCACTTCAGGGCCCAGGCGAACGGTCACCTCTTCCAAGCGGCACCCCCTGGGGAGGACCGGTCCCCATTTTCTCCTCTCTCAGCCCTCCTGCCCTTCTCCCAGGAGGCTCAGACTTACCTCCCCCACCCCGCGCCTGGCATTTGGGATCCCTTATTTTTCTTTTTGGCCACCTTGCAGCATGCGGAAGCTCCCGGGCCAGGGATCGAACCCACATTACCGCAGTGACAAGGCTGGATCCTTAACCCGCTGAGCCACCAGGGATCCTTTTAAATGGAGACTCCCCTGGCTTCCCTGCTCTGCCCTCCATGCTCCCTTTCGAATAAAACCAAAGTCCTGCCTCCCTGCTCCCTCTGCCCCTCACTGCCTGCCCGCCCCTCCCCTCGCCCCTCTACTCCAGCCCCGTTGACAGCCTTGCTGTCCCTTTAATGCACAGGGTGTGGGACCCGCCTCTGAGCCTTTGCTCTAGCTGAACCCCCTCCGCCAATGAACATGCTCCTAGCATATTTTTCTTTCTTTCTTTCTTTTTTAAAAACATTTTTATTTATTTTTTGCTTTTTAGGGCCACACCTGCGGCATATGTAAATTCCGAAGCTAGGGGTCATATTGGAGCTACAGCTGCCAGCCTAAGCCACAGCCACAGCAATGTGACATCCAAGTTGTGTCTGCAACTTACACTGTAGCTCACGGCAGTGCCAGATCCTTAACCCACTGAGCAAGGCTAGGGATCGAACCCGCAACCTCATGGTTCCTACTGGATTCATTTCTGCTGCGACACGACAGGAACTCAGATTTTCCTTTTTTCCTTCTTCTTCTTCTTTTTTTTTAATGGAGATTCCCAAGCTAGAGGTCGAATCCAAGCTGTAGCCGCTGGCCTACACCACAGCCACAGCAACGTGGGATCCGAGCCGCATCTGCAACCTTCACCACAGCTCACGGCAATGCTGGATCCTTAACCCACTGAGCGAGGCCAGGGATCGAACCTGCAACCTCATGGTTACTAGTCAGATTCGTTTCTTCTGAGCCACGACGGGAACTCCTCCTAGCAGATTTTCTTTCACTTACAGCTGTATCTTCAGAGGTTAGGACAGACTTTGGCACCTAGGATATATGCCTTGGATATCTGCTGATGGACTGAATGATCTGATAGCTGAAGAATGAAGGAATGAAATAAACAGCGAAGGGGCAGTGAAGCAGGTGTTTACAAGCATGCGCTGTGGATTTTAATCTCAGACCCATCACTCAGTTTCAAGTCCTTCAGCCTCTCTGAGTCGGTTTGCTCATCTGTAAAGTGGAAGGAATAATACCTGGGCCTGCCCCTTTGAGGTATCTTGAGGATTAAAAGAGAATCAAACACTGAACTCGGAGCCTGGCACACAGTAAGTGCTTGGTGCCCTGCCTTGGTACACTCATGACCTATGGGGCTGGGCACTGCCCCTCCCTGGCTGGCTCCATTAGTCTCAGGCCGCCTGTGACTCTTAAGACAACCCTGGCCCAAGGCCCGGAGCACTCTCCCCAGGGTACCCGGCTTTGTAGCCCAGGATGGCCACAAGCTGACATCATGGCACGGGAACTCTGGGAATTTCCTGGCAGGAAGGCTTCTGTAGCCTGAACAGGAGAACAGCTGATGGGTGGCAGGGGCTGGTAAGAGGTGGCTCCCCCACCCCACCTGTGCTCCAGGCCCTGGACCTGGGGTGGACCAATCCCTGTCCTGCCCTGTGGGCCCACCATGGACAAAGACTGGGTCCCCCACCCCGCAGCCTCCTTTGTCCTGAGCAGACCAGTTATTTCCGGCAACTCCAGCTCAGTGTTTGGGGCTTCGGGGCAGCTAAGAGATGGTCTGAGACAGGCATGAATGAACCAGACAAGGTCGGCCAGCAAAGAGGCGGCTATGCCATGGCTATCCACGGCACTCTACAGTCTGCAGGGCTCACCCGCGCTTATCAGCTGGCAACATACGTGGACCAGGCATAACCAGGCCGTCTTGAGAAGGTGCAGTTCGGCCCTCAGCCGGCTCACTGTCTGGCCCAGCTGCCCCCACTTGACAGATGAGGAAACTGAGGCTCAGAGGAGTGACATGACTGGTTCAGGGTCACTCAGAGCCAGAGCGCCGAGCCAGAACCTGGCCCCAAGGGAGCAGACAGAGAATTTTCAGTGGAAATGGGAAAACAGACCTTACTGGTTATGAATCAATGAGGAAACTGCCCTGTGGGGTATTTGGGAATCAAGAGCTAAAGGCGTGAGGGTTCGCCCACGGGAGGGTCCCCAGCACGGGCCTGAGCAGCAAGCGGGAAAAAGCAGTTCATAAAAGTGTCCTCCATCATTGCCCTCTCGCCAGCCTCCACCGTGTGCTACAGGTCAGAGGTTGAATAAAGGCCAGGGCAGCTACCCCCGGGCTCCTGGAAGGGTGGCCAGGGCTCAGCCAGGCTGAGGGGGTGGGGCCGTGGAACTTTACACCCTACACCCTGGCAGCAACGCACACACGCATAGCCACGCACACAAATATGCTGGGCATCTGCACCCGTACAGGCCTGAACACGGCCACTGGCCCACGGTCAGCTGCCTGGCCCCTGAGCACCACGCACAAGGCTTCCTGCGTCAGGATCCAGAGCTTCAGGAGGCTTCTGACCATGGCAGGAGGTAATGGGCAGCCGGTCCCGGTGACAGGGACACAGACCCTCCTGGGACGGGACCCCAATCTCTTTTGCTCCCTCAAGTTCCACCAGTTAGGGATTCATCCCCTGGAATCTTGAAGACCTTCCTGGTACCCATTGTGACCAACCTAGGTTTCTGGACGGTCAAGGACAGAAGACAGAGTATGCTGGCCCAGAGTATGCTGGCCCTGAGTCCTACTGTCTAGATGGGGGACCGTGGGAAAGGGGCCGATGAAGAGCCACATCCTGACAGCTGCTCTGCCTGAGGTCCCCCTGCACAGGCCACATTCCTCCTTGACCAAGACATGTCTAGACATGGCTGGAAAGGGGAAGCTGGGGTCCACAGGGGCCAGCCTATTCCTGAGATGACTGAGCCTTCCCAAAGAGGCCCACCCAGCCTGACTGGCAAAATTCTCCCACATGCAGCGGCCAGCCCAGGAGAGGTGAGTCACCGCCTCTCACGGCCATTTACAGCAGCTTTTGGGAAAGCCACAGACCTTGAGGCCCTGGCCAAGCTTTGCTGCCCAGCCTCTAGCCTCTGATCCAGGCCAGTCCCTGGGGAACCCGCCCTACCTCTGGCGTCCAGCAAGCACCCAGCACGAGGAACCTGGTCTGGGGGCACCCAGAACCGAGAGAAAGAACCTCAGAGAATGAGGGAGGGCCCTCCCTCCCTGGGGGCAACAAGCCCGTGCTGCCAGGGCACACCCACCTCCGAGAGCCCCTTCCTCCCGCACGCGGGGACCCGCTCCGGCCCATCCCTGGTCCAGGGCCCCCGCGTGCGGGTTCTCCATGCTGGGCAGTGGCCTGCTTACTCCATCCCACATCTGGGTCCCCGGTGGGGAGGTCAAAGGTCAGCGAGAGTAGGAGGAATGCTAAGACCCCGCGGGTGGAGCAGGGCACGGTGCCCACCACCAGGCCCCACCGAGCGCCAGGCTCCGCCCCGCTCGCGGTGGGCGGCCTTACCGTGGCATCCTCCGCGCCGTGGTGGCCGATGAGGCGGCTGCCCCCCGGATGCCGCTGAGCCCAGCGGCTGATGTCGTAGACGCGACGCTCGATGACCAGCCACTTGTCGCCCGGCAGGTTGTGCGGGCGGATCTGCTCCCAGCGGAAGGTGGGCAGCGGCGCCCCCAGCTGCGCGGGTCTCCCGCCGGGCTCCCCGACGCCGCCCATGGCCGCGTGCAAAAGTCCTCGCGCACCCGGTACCCCGCCGAGACCCGAGCGAGACCCCGAGGGGAGCGAGGTCGCGTTCCGAGACTTCCTCCGCCGCCACCCGCTGCTCCGCGGCTCCGCCCTGCCGCTGCGGCCGCCGTACGAGCGTGCGCCTGCCCGGCTCTCCGCGGGCAACTTTTCCTGCCCTTATAGCCGCGGTGACAGCGCTCGCCGCGCCCCCTCCCCGCGCCCCGGCCCCGGCCCCGGCCCCCGCCGCCGGCCCCGCGCCTGCCCCAATCCCCGCGCAGCGCCTTGACCCCCATTGGCTGCGCCGCGTTCCGGCGGGGCGGGCGGGGAGGGCGGCGTCGAGGCGGGCGCTCCCCGCCCGCGAGGCACCGCGGCCACCACGCCCCGGCCGGTGGGGGGCACCGTCCGCAGCGGGGCGGCGTCCGGAGGACCAAAAGCCCACACTGCTGTGCTGGTGCCGGCCGCGCCCGCGGCGCGCCCAGAGTCTGCGAATTACCGGCTTCCTGCCGCGCCTGCTAGGACGTTAGATCCTGAGGTGGGGACACTGCCTCGGGGTGGCCGTCAACAGCTCTCAGACCATGAGTCCCCAGCGTGAGCACAGCGGGCTTGCCCCGTCCGGGCTGAGGTCACTGGTCTGACTGCCCCCACACCGCGGGGGACTGTGCGTGGGGGTCGGTGGTCTTCCTGCGGTCAGGACTGTGGGGTTCAGGATGAGGCGGGGTAGCTAGTGGGGCGAAAGGGGAACAGGGACAGGGGGTGGGGTGCTGTCGTTCACCAGATGAAGATGCTGGACTGGCTGTCTTGCTTCTTCGAGTACCCGCCCCTATTTTTTCCTAAAATCCTTCTGAGAGTGTACACTTGTTTTTGAGACAAAGATACCTGTTCCTAAAAGTTAAGAATTCACACCCAACATGGAATGAAATCAGGCTAAGGTTATGCTACAGGGCAGCAGGTGTCAAATTTGAGTGCACATCAGAATCAAGCCCCTAGGGCCTGTTAGAACACAGACTACTGGGCTCACTCCCAGATGGCACTAAGCCAGTAAGTTTGTTTTGGGGGACACTAAGAATGGCATTTTGTTTGTTTGTTTTCCTGCACCTAGTGGCATGTGGAAGTTTCTAGGCCAGGGATAGTACCTGAGCCACAGCAGTGACAACTCCAGGTCTTTTAAACACTAGGCCACCTGGGTACTCCAAGAATTGCATTCTAACAAGTTCCCAGGTGATACTGATGCGGTGACTCGGATGTGCCAGCCTGGGGAACACACTTTGAGAAACCTAAGTATAATTTTCTGATGCGCTAACATTTTTATCTTGGGTTTAACAACTTGTAGGAAATCATTGTCACTAGTAGTTGCGGGACAGGTGGGCCAGGGACCAAAGAATTGAGGCGGCCTCTGGGTTCTCCTTGGTACCAGGAGTACCTGCATCCAGTTGCCAGGACAACAAATAAGGCCTTGTCATCACCGCCACTGTGGGCTGCCTGAGCCCCCTCCCTGAGCATGTGGCTGAGGTGACAGCAGAGGCCCTGCCCTCATCGTGTTCACAAAGGTGCAGGAGGAGTGGCCCTCACCGGGTGGTCAATTGCTGACCTTTGACCCCTTCTCTGGGCCCTGGCCAGGTCTCAGTTCACGTGGGGTGGCGGGGAATTGGGGTAGTTAGAACTCCCACCTGTCCCAGCTGCCCCCAGAGATGAGGACGATGAAGGCCCACCCCGCCCAGGAGCCTCTGGGAGGGAAAGCAAGGACAAGGCTCAGGACCAGGCCACTGCCTCCAGCTCCTTTGTCCCAGCAGGCCGAGAGAGGTGGCTGAGCCCTCCTGCCACCTGGAGTTGAGTTGCTGTAAAACCTGAACTGTCTCCCCCAGAGCTCAGCCAGTAGTGCCTGCATTTCTCTGCTGGTCTC
This sequence comes from Catagonus wagneri, assembly GCA_004024745.2. Lineage (NCBI taxonomy): Eukaryota > Metazoa > Chordata > Mammalia > Artiodactyla > Tayassuidae > Catagonus > Catagonus wagneri. The sequence goes on along the minus strand of PVHT021183667.1, from coordinate 1,355,916 downwards.
AGGGCCTTTCATCATAGCTCCTTTGGGCTTCAAACCAGTGGGTCTGGCAACTTTCCTGGAGCCAGAGGCCCTGGGGAACTTGCAATTCCACTGTCTCCAAAGCCCAATCAGGGCAGGGAGGCCTCTCCGGCTATTTGGAAAGAGAGAGATACCACTTGACATTCCTGAGCTGCCATGGGGCCACGGTCAGGGCCTTGGGTTTAAGCAGGGGGTGTGGGGGGGATCCAAAAGGCAAGGGAGGGCTTGGCCAGCTGGAGCACCGGGGGGACTGGCGGCGGCGGCGGCGGGGGGCGGACAGGAGGTTTGAGGAGAACCCCTGTTCCAGCTTCTGCTGGGCTCCCCGCCCCCCTGAGCTGCTACACAGGCCATTCAGACCAGCTGAAGTTTCCACCCCCTTTGGTGCTGCCAGCCACTGTTCTGGAGCCAAGTGATGCTTGTGCAGGCCAGTGAAGCTCGGTTTAGTGGAGTCGGGGCAGTAGTGGCCCAGTCTGGCAAATCTCCGTAAAAGCTCTAGGCCGACCCAGAAAGAGCAATCGCAAAGCCCAGACAGGGAGTTCCCACTGTGGCTCAGCGGTAAGGAACCTGACTAGTATCCATGAGAATGTGGGTTTGATCCCTGGCCTCGCTCAGTGGGTTAAAGGTCCAGCATCGTTGTGAGCTGAGGTGTAGGTTGCAGACATGGCTCAGATCCCACGTTACTGTGGCTGTGGTGCAGGCTGGCAACTGCAGCCCCAGTTCGACCCCTAGCCTAGGAACTTCCACAGGTTGCAGGTTTGGCCTAAAAGACAAAAAAAAAAAAAAGGCCCAGACATTCTTTCTGCAGCAGACACACAAAGTGGACCCAAGTCAGAGCATTACGATTTGACTTTGAGTTAAAACTCACCGCACTTTGAGCTTGATTATTAGGACCCGGATACAACTCATCAGTGAAAAGTTATTTTTTTACTTTTTAGGGCCACACCCGCTGCATATGGAAGTTCCCTGGCTAGGGGTTGAATGTGAGCGCAGCCGCCGGCCTACGCCACAACCACAACCACGCAGGATCCAAGCCACATCTGCAACCTACGCCACAGCTCAAGGCAACACCAAATCCTTAACCCACTGAGCAATGCCAAGGGTCAAACCTGCACCCTCCTGGATACTAGTCGGGTTCTTAACCCGCTGAGCCACAACAGAACTCCAAGGAAGAGTTATCTTATTCAAGAGAATTATTCAAGAGCTATGGCCCTCCCGTGTACGATCTCCATGTAAAATCGAGTAAAATCTTACATGACGTGGCCGTGTAAGATCTCCCTGGAGGCATCACTATGATGGACAGTTAGAGCTCCTTAGAATATTCCTTAGTAAAAAAAAAAAAAAGAGCCTGGGTACACATGGCCAACGGGCATATGAGAAGATGTTCAAGGTTACTAATCTCAGAGAAATGCGGATCAAAACCACAGTGAGATGTCACCTTACAGTCATGAGGATGGCTAATCATTAAAAAACACCAATGGGGAGTTCCCACTGTGGCGCAGCAGAAACCAATCCGACTAGGACCCATGAGGTGGTGGGTTTGATCCCTGGCGTCACTCAGTGGGTTAAGGATTTGGCTTTGCCATGAGCTGTGGTGTTGGTTGCAGCCGCAGCTCGGCTCTGGCATTGCTGTGGCTGTGGCATAGGCCAGAGGCTACAGCTCTGATTAGATCCCTAGCCTGGGAACCTCCATATGCTGCGGGTACAGCCCTAAAAAACAAACGAACAAACAAAAAGAAAGAAAGAAAGCACCAATGAAACTAGTGTTGGCAAGGATGTGAAGATACTGGAACACTTGTGCCCTGCTGGTGAGACTGCAAAATGGCGAGACTGCTATGAAAGATAGTATGGAGTGTCCTCAAAAAATTTTAACTGGGACTATCAGGAGTTCTCTTGAGGTTCAGTGGGTTAAGGATCTGCAGGGGCTTGGTTTGCTGCTGTGGCTTGGGTTCGATCCCTGGCCCCAGGAACTTTTACCTGCCATGAGTGTAGGAAAAAAACAAAGAAAGAAAGAAAGAAAAACTGGAACTACTGTAACATCCAGCAATCCCACCTCTGGGCAAATATCCAAAAGAATTGAAAGCAGAGTCTCAAAGAGCTCTCTTTGTCCTCCCAGGTTCATACCAGCATTATTCACAGTAGCCAAGAGGGAGACGCAACCCTCAACAGGTCCATCAAGTTGGTAAACAAAATCTGGTCTATGCATACAATGGAATGTTATTCAGGCTTTAAAAAGGAGGAGTTCCTGTTGTGGCATGTTGGAAAGGAATCCGACTCATATCCATGAGGATGTGGGTTTGACCCCTGGTCTTGCACAGTGGATTAAGGATCTGGCATTGCTGTGCGCGGTGGTGTAGGTCGCAGATCAGGCTTGGAAACTGCATTGCTGTGGCTGTGGTGTAGGCTGGCAGCTGCAGTTCTGATTAGACCCCCCAGCCTGGGCACTTCCATGTGCTGCAAGTGTGCCCCCTCACCAAAAAAAGGACGAAATCCTGTCCCAGGCTGCAACACAGATGAAATTTGAAGACATTGTGCTAAGTAAAATGAGCCAGTCATAAAGACAAATTACTGCATGATTCCACTTACATAAAATATGTAGGAGTTCCCGTCGTGGCACAATGGAAATGACTCTGATTAGGAACCATGAGGTTGCGGGCTCGATTCCTGGCCTCTCTCTCAGTGGGTTAAGGATTCTGCGTTGCCGAGAGCTGTGGTATAGGTCACAGACATGACTCGGATCCCGCGTTGCTGTGGCTGTGGTGTAGGCCGGCAGCTGCAGCTATGATTTGACCCCTAGTCTGGGAACTTCCATATGCCGCAGGTGTGGCCTTAAAAGATATATATGTAAAGCAGTCATAGAATGGTGGACGGGGTAGGGGGTGGGGAGTCGTTTAATGGGTTTACAGTTTCAGATTTCTGTTTCACAACAATGTGAATATACTTGGCGGGGGGTGGGGGGGCAGTGGTGGTAGGTGTGCCCTCACTATGTAGAAGTTCCTGGGCCCAGGATCAAACTTTTGCCATAGGTGACCTGAGCCAATGTGTGACAGCGCTGGATCCTTAGACTACTGAACCACGAGGAAACTCAACAATGTGAATATACTTTTTTTTTTTTTTTGCTTTTTAGGGCTGCACCGGCAGCATATGGAGGTTCCCAGGCTAGGGGTCTAATCAGAGCTACAGCTGTCGGCCTATGCCGCAGCCGCAGCAACGCCAGATCCTGAACCCACTGAGTGAGGCCAGGGATTGAACCTGTGTCCTCACGGATGCTAATCAGATTCATTTCCCCTGAGCCATGACATGGTGGGAACTCCCAATGTGAATATACCTAACACGACTGAACTAGGTACTGAAAAATAGCGAAGACAGTAAATTTTATGGTTTTTAACCACAACAAAATAAATGAAAAAAAGAAAGGGGGGGCTGCAAAGGTCACTGAGTCCAATATTCCAAACCCGAAATGAGAAAACTGAGACCTGGAGAGGAGGGACTCGCCCAGGGACACAGCCCAGGACCAAATCAGGGCAGGCTCGGCAGATGGTAAAATGGGACATAGCCATGCAATGTACAAGGCCTGGGCTGGGCTGAATGGCTGTGGTTGGTGCTGGCTTTTAAAAGGTGGCCATCAGTGCCAGCTGCACTTAAGAGAGACATGAGTGGATTACCCAGAAAGTTCAGTTAAGAGGAACAACTCCTGTGTGGCGGATGTCAGCTAACCTTCCCGTCTCGACCCAGAGTCAAAGCCCCGAGCCCCCACCCACCTCAACCCTGAGTGCCCCAGCACACCCCCAGAAGCCTGCAGAGCAGGGGTGGGGGGAGCTGCCGCGGGGTAATAGGTGGGAAACTGACACACATTAAAATCCTGCTCTGGGAGTTCCTGTTGTGGTGCAGTGGTTAACGAATCCGACTAGGAACCATGAGGATGCGGGTTCGATCCCTGGCCTTGCTCAGTGGGTTAAGGATCCGGCGTTGCCATGGGCTGTAGTGTAGGTTGCAGACGCGGCTCGGATCCCGCCTTGTTGTGGCTGTGGCGTAGGCCGGCGGCTACAGCTCCTGTTAGATCCCTAGCCTGGAAACCTCCATGTGCTGCGGGTGCGGCCCTAGATAAGGCAAAAAAAAAAAAAAAAAAAATTCCCACTCTGGAAGTTCCCACTTGTGGCTCGGCGGATTAAGAACCTGACTGGTAGCCATGAGGATGCGGGTTCGGGTTTGGATCCCTGGCCTGGCTCAGTGGATTGGCGTTGCTGCAGGCTGTGACACAGGTCGCAGATGCAGCTAGGATCTGGTGTTGCTGTGGCTGTGGCATAAGCTGGTAGCTGTGGCTCAGATTTGACCCCTGGCCTGGGAACTTCCTTATGCTGCAGGTGAAGCCCTAAAAAGCAAAACAGACAAACAAACAAACAAAAAAACCCCACAAAATTCTCTGCCACTGCCTAAAGCTCAGTTTCCACATCTCTGAAAAATAGAGAAGGACTTAATGTAGCATCAGGAACATGGCAGGTGGTTAGTGTGAAGAGTCTAGGAGGCTGGCTAATACTGTGGGCTCGAGCTGGGCTCATTCATTCCTATGCTGGGGCCACCACTTCCTGTGTGACATCCTGGTGCCTGCAGGTGGGGAATGGGACCCTCTGCTGGGGCTCTGAAACATTGCCTGGTGTCTCCCTGGTGCTGGGTGTGGCTGGGCCAACGGTCCGGAAGCCCAGGGCGGGGACAGGCAGCTCAGGACCCAGACCTTAATCCTCCTTGGTCCCCTAGCTGACTCGGGATTGAGCCAGAATAGGGCAGGAAGAGACTGGTGTGCAGGAGAGGACACAGGTGACCCCATGTAATGTGGCAGCACATGCCCTTCTCTGACACATTCCGTCGCCTCCTTTGCTTTCCTTTCGCCATCTTACACCCTGAATATGTCACCTGTGCATTTTTATTGCCAGTTTCCCCAAGATTCTCAGCTCAAGCAAGGTACCCCCAGCACCAGGAACAGTGAGCTGCCCACCCTTTGCAGCATTAATGAATGGGTGAATGAATGAAGAGTGAGCTGCCCACCCTTTGCAGCATGAATGAATGAGTGAATGAATGAACAAGAAGCCTAACCAGCAAACATCCAAGGGGGCTGGGGAGACAGAAGGCTGGAGAGGCTGATAGGGTCGGGGGACCCTGACACAGTCCTGGCCAGCCCACAGCCTGCCTGACCTACCATCTGAGTGGCCTCAAGACTTCTGGCTGATGGAGAAGCCCCCTTGAGGTATCGCCAGCCCCGGTGAATAATGACCTAGAAGCTGCTACGTTCCAACCACCACAAGGAGAGACACCCACTGGCCTGTACCCACACCCCCACATGTGGATTGGGGATCGATCAGACACCGCACCCCCCCCAGAGGCTCACTCTGGGTCCTCAGAGGCCCAGGCCACCCCTACCTTCTTCTACTGTCCCTTGACCAGGGAGGCGAAAACTGGAGCTACCACAGTCCCTGCCTGTGCTGCTGGCAGACATCACCAATCAATCCTGCCTTCGTTCAAACATGCGCCAGGCAGCCTTGATGCCTGGACTCCAGGCTTCTGCGAGACTAGGCAGGGATACTGGCAGGGGATTGACCAAGGTCCCCAGTGGGGCAGCAGTAGAGCCCCCGTCCTCCTGACAGCAGGCCACGCCGCACAAGGAGAGAAAACTGGCTCACCCCCCACCCCCCACCCCTGCCCAATAACCCACAGCCCCACGGAACGCTGGGAAGGAGTCGGGCGGTGCTCCCTACAGCAATCCCTCCAGGATTTGGGTTTAATCCCAAGCACGAGGGCGAGCAAGGAAAGGATTTTGTTTCCTGCCTTGAGATGCCCAAACCTTGGCCGGAGCCCCAGGGCGCGGGAGTGAAGGCGTCGCGTGGCTGCCCAGACTCTACCAACAAAGCCGTCCTTTATTAAATAGAGATCGCGTTACATTCCATTCAGAGGAGGAAATCGGACGTGGTGAGGGATGTGTCCAGGTTGGACCCGGGTACCGAGCAGACTGAGGGGCGCGGAGCGGCCCGGGTCCCGCCCGCCACGCCCCAGTCCTGCGTGCAGGGCTGGGCGACCTGGGCCCCCGGTGGGTGGTGGTCTGAATGGCTGTCCACAGCTGAAAACAGGCCTGGGCATCCCCGAGGCCCGTCTGTGTTTTACTTTGGGAGGAAAGTGCCCCCGATCCTTCCAGCGGTGGTGGGGACAGGGCTCCCCGCAGCATAAGGCTCCGCTGGTGGAGAGGAGGAAAGTCAAGAGGGAGGCCTGGGACCCTGATACACCTTAAGAACGTTTGGGGGCCTTTCTCGGGCAGATACAGGGTGGAATGGACGACAGCTGGGGAGGCCATGCCAGCCCCTCCTAGCTCTGCTGCCCCGTGGGCACCTGGGACCGCCGCAGGCTCACTGGGTCTTTCGGATGCAAAAGCCACTTGGGAATGGGCTGAAGTATGGCCACCAGGGGGTGCTGGTACCTGGGCTTGGGAACTGGCCGGGGGCAGGGAGGGGGAGGGTACTCCAGGGGCGGGGAAGGGGGTGCTGACTGCCCTAAGTGTCCCCTCCCAAGGGCTGAGCCCCTTTGCACGGCTCCAAGCCCCTTGGTCTTTGGTGCTTTCTTAAAGGTCTCCTGGAGGCTGGTAGTGCCACTAGAGGAGCGAGAAGGTCACCTTTCGAGGTCCTGTCCTGGGCTGGATGTTTGGTGCCGGCTCAGTGCTGCCTCCAAGGCCTGGCCATTTGTCCCTCTCTTCGGCTTCTGGCTCAGGGCCGGCTCCAGGACCCCATCTGTCTGTCTGTCCTGGGGCAGGCGTTGGCTTCAGCTCAGAGCCCCGCTCCGGGCCCTGGCTGTGCCCTAGGCCTCCTGGGGGAAGAAGCCGAGCTTGGCCAGCGACATCTCCTTCCGCAGCCTCGTGATCTCCCAGAACATGGGCTCCGCTGCAGGCAGAGAGGGCAGACAGCTCAGTGACCACTCAGGGTCACTTCAAGCAGATGGCCTGGCCCCTCCCCTGGCTTTGAGTAGGGCAACTGGCCGGGCACCCTAGGGCTCCCCAGTCCCCCAGGACCGATGACCTCAGCGAGCGGCTGGACCTCTTTGAGGTTCCACTCTGAGGCCTTGCAAACTGCTGATGCTGAACACCTGGAAGGGATGGAGGCGACCTGTCACCTCCACAGCCTGACACGGACATGCATGTACACGGTGCCACACACGTGACAGGCTGCAAATGCTTTCCCACCGCATCTCCCCGGGCTCTCCAGTGACCCTGAGCAGAGAGGGCAGGGCCACAGCGTCAGTCCAGCAGAACGGGGACAGGAGGACAATGGGAGGACAGAGGCCACCTGGAGGCCACTCTGCGAGGGGAGGAGATTTACAGGAGAGGCCCCATCCTGTCAGGCCTTGAATGCCAGAAGCAGGAATGCTGGCTCCACAGGCCCCCAGGCTGAGGTTTCTGAGCAGGAAACAGTAACTGGATCCAGGTATGGGCGGCAAAGCCCTGGGGTGGGCCCCGGCCCCGCCCCGCTCCGCCCTCCCACGCGCCTCCCCCGATGGCCACCAGGGGGCGCTCACCGTCCTGGCGCACCAGGCCTTGCTGGATGTAGCGGATGTAGGTAAAGAAGTTGCACACGGCTGTGATCTGGGGACAGAGAGGGCAAAGAGTGACCCCCGGCTCTCCACGCCCGCCACCAAAAGCCGGGGGAAGATGGGAGAGCAGCACAGAAAGCCCCACGTCCCATCTGCGTCAGATAACGCTGGGCTCTAAAGTTATATTAATAGCAGCTATATTATTACTCCTAATTAAAAGCTGTAATTAAAGCATCAACTATGATTTTTTAAAAATCCTTTCCTTTCCCCCAGATCACATTAAAAAAAAAAAAAAATCAGGAGTGCCAGTGCTGACTCGGGGAAACGAAATCTGACTAGTAACCATGAGGACGCAGGTTTGATCCCTGGCCTCGCTCAGTGGGTTAAGGATCCAGCATGGCCGTGGGCTGTGGTGTAGCTTGCAGACGCGGCTGGGATCTGGCGTTGCTGTGGCTGTGGTGTACGCCGGCAGCTATAGCTCCGATTAGACCCCTACCCTGGGAACCTCCATATGCCGTGGGTGTGGCTCTAAAAAAAAAATAAAATGGTAGCGGTAACTAAGCGTATAATTAAGTACATGTATCTGATGCGGCAGACATGCCTAATCAATCCCATTCTACATGTGGGGAGAATGGAGGCTCCAAGAATGACCTGACAACTGCGGGAGGTCATGGAGCTCATAAGCAGCGGAGCTGGAAGTTGAAATCCGGCAGAGTGCCTAAATCCACACTCCCCCAAAGGGCCTGCTTGCTCTGGATGCTGAGGCCCCGGCCAGCCAGGCCTCACCAGGTGCCATTGGTAATGCCAGGGAAGGTGAGGGGATCAGAAGCTGCTCACCTGGCTGTCCTGGATCCTTATGCCTGAAGCCCCCAGCCTGGCTGGAGGCCTGCTCTGTGCCAGGCCCTTTGCATGGCACTGAGGACACGGGTGCTTTGGTGCCCTGCCCAAGCCTCTTCCCCAGGCTGGGGCCCCATCTCCCTGCTGCAGAGTATTGGCTGCTAATGGCTCATAGGTGCCCCCCTGCACCCTGGAGGGGTGACTGACCCCTGGGGTATAGAAGGCCAGCCCTCTTGCCTCGGGTTGGGATTCATGTGCACTCTAGTGTCGCTCCCTTAATTAGGTTACATCAAATGACAGAGGCCATGGGTGTCACTCCCATGATTACTTTCCAGCAAGTAAGAAAATGGCTCCCTCAGTCCTTCAACTGCAAGGAATCAAATTCTGCCAACAGGCACATGAACTCCAAGGAGGACCCTGACCTCCAGAAAGGATGCCGCCACTGACCCCCCGACAGCAGCCCGTGAGACCTTGAGCAGAGGACCCAGCTGAGCGATGCCAAGCCTCCTGACCCAGGGAGACAGGAGATAATGGGTGCCACTACAGTTACGGTAATTTGTCCCACTTCAGTAGCGATCAAATGAATACACCTGCTGGGCTGTGGCCCAAGTCAGTCTCTGCCCCTCTCTGGGCCTGCCTGCTCTACAGATCGAGGTTGTGCTCTCAGGTCTGGGGCCAGGAGCCCCAGGAGACAGGGAACACTACGTTGGATGACTCACCCTGGCCCGGGAGGATGGTGAGATGTAGTAGTGGCTCTCGGAGTCCCCAAGCCGGATTCGGTGGCGACAGGCGCAGACCAGCCCACTCAGGGCACAGGTACTAGGGGAAAGCAGAGGGGGCTGTGGGGGCCGGCTGGGGCTCGCCCACCCGGCTCATGCAGGGGAAGATGCAGCAGCCAGAAGGGGGGCAGAGGTGGGGGGGCAAATAGACATTAACGTGGGGGCTGGCATCCTCTCCCCTGGGCCCAGCTTCCCAAAAAGTGTGGAGCCAGGCCAAGGAGGAGGAGGTCCCGGAAGTCCCTGGGAGAGACGTTTAAGCCAAGCTGGATCCCATTCTAAACCTCTCCCCTCGCTCATGTTGAATAGGAGCTTGGCCAACCGCATGCCAGGTGTACCAAAGCTCCACCCTGTATAGCCCCTAAAAATGGACCCTCTCAGACCAGGTCACCCCTTCCCGCACCTAAGTGGGAGTCTCTCCCCTTCTTCTCCATGTTATAGCCAAGGGCTCCTCCAAAAACTCTCATCTAGCCTATTATCTTTCCATGCTGCTTTCCTACTGCCTAGGAAATAGTTATGGAGATTCCCAAGTAAAAGAAGGTTAAATAGGGTTCCGTGGCTGCAGGACTTATCAGAGCCTTTGCTGCCTCTAGGTTGACTGTGACTCCCTGATTCCACCAGGGGACCCTCTTTTCAGGGACTATTTGTTTATCAATGATTTGTGAAATGCCACCCTGGTGGGTTAAAGCCCTAACCTCATTCGAGGCCCTTTATACACACTGGCTCCAGAACATCCTCTGTGGCCTAAGACCCAGCTCTGTGCCAACCCACACCACTGCTCTGCTCACTGATCCAGCAGTGTTTCCACTAATAAATACTGCAGCTTGTCATACTTGCACTTGTTCATTTGCCTCTGCCTGAAAGGCCCTTCCCTGCTTGGCAAACTTCTACTCATCCTGCAAAACCCGGCTCAAATGTCCCCTTGTGACAAGGCTCCCTCCATGGGGCCACAGGCCCCAGTCCCTACCCTTGCTCCATGCATACAGCTTTGCTCTGCCTCTAGCCCTGCCCAGTGCCACCTGCAGAAGCAGAGAGAGGACAAGATGCCAGTGCCAGAGATGGAACAACAACTGACATCACTTACGTGTCAATCGGGGCCCGGAACCCACTGCAGGAGAGAGGAGCGGGAGAGGGTTGTAAGTCAGGCCAGCCAGGAGCAGGGAGACCCCTGCTGCATGACTAGAGGCAGCAGTTTCTGCCCAGGATGCCTCCTTGCCCTGTATGGGGGCAGCCACTGTCCCTCTCTGCTCAGGTGCCTCTCCCACCCTCGGGTCCCACTCCAGGACCCAGCAGGCGGACCTGAGGCTCAGTCCTCCCCGGCCACCCCCTTTGGCAGAGCCCCAGGGCTTTCCCAGGGGGCAGGAAGGGTGCAGGGTGCTAAGCTTACTTGGTTCGGCCACACTCGATGGCGGCCACCTTCACCGCAGGCAGTGTCTGTGAAGCCACGGGCTCAATGGTGAGCCTGTTGTCCTCCACGGCAGCCCGGACCAGGGTGGAGAGCTGGGGCAGAGCAGAGCGGTGGGTGGGGCGGTGAGGGGCTGAGGGGCTGGGACCCCCTCCTTGCCCCCCGGATCCCCTCCCCGCTTCTGGCCGCCCTCTGCCCGCCTCACCTCCTGCATGGTAAAGTCCAGGCAGGGGCCCACGTCTTCCCGGTACACCCGCTCCAGGAACGGGCAGGTCTTGTCCAGGGTGGGTGACTCCTTCCAAGCCTGGAACTCTGCGAACAGGGTCGCGTCCACCTGGGGAAGAGGGTGAGCCGGGTGGAGGGGTAAGGGTGCTGGGGGCCAGCACGGCAGAGACAGGCAGAGAGCCCAAGGAGGGAGAAGCCAGGGGAGGTTGCAGGGCGGGCCCCAGCCGGCCAGCAGGCCTGTCCCCCGTGGCCACGCAGGGAGAGCCAAGTGCCAAAGAAGAGCTTTTTCTTCCCTTTGCACCAAAAGAATTCAGAACTCAAAAAGTTTCATTTCTGGGTGCATTTTTCAGTTTCTCGGCTCTAGAGAATCACAGGCGTGGGCCCCGGGGTGTCCTCCTAAAGCCGCTCAGGGGAGGGCAAGTTGAAGAGTGACCCTGTAGGGACCCACAGGTACACGCAAGGACAGGCACACGGAAGGGAACAGACACAGGCCACGCCGGGAAGGCGACTCGGCAGCTGCCGCTGGGCACATGCAGACTGAGAGGCTGGCGGGGGGCAGGGAGGGGCCCCTCTCCGGAGCCATTACCTGTCGGGAAAAGGAGAGAGAAGGAGCAGAGGTGGGGCCCACGGGCAGCTCCCCAGATGGGAGCTGCCAGGCCGGCTCGTAGGTGAGGTGGACTGCCTTGCTGGGGACCACGCAGAGGAGCAGGGAGAGAAGGGGGGGCAGCCCGGGCTGGGCCAGCAGGGCAGACAGACAGACAGACAGACAGGTGCACAGAGACAGACAGGGGAAGGAGATGTTAGTGTCCCAGTCGGAAGCTTAGAGCTCAGAAGAGACCCGAGAAGCTGAATACCATCAGAGTCCCCCTGGGGGTTCGCTGGGTGCAGCACCCGTGTCTCAGGAGGCCCCGATTACGGGAGGAGAATGCTGTGCCGACAGGGGACCTTTCTTGCCCAAGAACCCACGGCCAAGGGCATCACAGCCCACTGTCCCGCCTGGACCAGGCACTCCATGGACCCTCCTGAGGGCCAAGCATCTCATATCACAAGGAACCTGCTCAGCGCTTGCCACAGCCAGAGGACACAGGGGCCCAGAGAGGGTAGGACAGGCTCCTGGTCACACAGTGGGGACCAGGCCGGGTCCCCACGGGGCACTGCTGCCCGGCCGACAGTGGGCACTGTCTCCTTTTATGGTTCCCGCTGTCCCTCACCTCTTTGCCCTCCTTGTCGGGGGTGAGGGCGTGTCCTGCTGCAGGGCACACAGCGGGGCAGAGGGCGCTGCTGGTGCTCTTATGGCGCAAGTGACCCTTGCGGGGTCCAGCCTTGGTGGAGCTGAGCAGCTGCGGGTGCAGCTCGCGGTTGGGAGAGGCTGGTGTGGACGTGATGACCAGTGTCTTCAAGGCTGTCACCTCTGCCTGCAGCATGTCGATCTGGCCGGGACGAGATGGCCATCAAGGTCAGCCCAGGGCTGGTGCCGCCAGCGGCTGCCGATCCCAGCTCAGGGCAGCCCGCCCTGCAGCTAACCCCACTTGTTACCCCTGGAACAGCCTTTGAGACGGGGGCTGAGGTGCCCATTTTGCAGAGCGGGAAACTGAGGCTCGTGGACGAGCCATGGCCTGGCTGAGGTTGCTCGGGAAGCCAGGGCGCCACAGGGAAGCCGGTGACTGAGGGACCCCAAGGAGCCAGGAATAGCCCAGCCACGCACATTTTACAGATGGGCAGATGGGCTCCGAGGGGTAAGGCTGCTTGCCCAGGCTCACACAGCCAGACTGAGGGGTCTGCTTTGGAAAGAGGGAATGGCAAGGAGGAAAAGAAACGACAGTGGCCGCAGGATCCTCCTGGCCCCAGAAAGGCCCCCCAAAGGTCTCCATGGAGCTCTAAGGAGCTGGACTCCCACCCCAGAGGTCATCTCAGACGCCTCTGCACCCATTTCCAGCCTCGATCTGCCCATCCCCCACACACACACACACACTCTGGGCCACGCGAGGGTCCGACTGGGTAGCGAGGGCCAGCGCTCACGGGGCTGGGAGTGGGGCTGCAGGCCAGCGCTGGCCGAGGTCTCACCTTGCCCCGCGCCTCCTCCAGCTGCTTCTCCGAGGCCGCCTGCTTCATGTTGGCTTCTCGCACCATCTTGTGGGCTTCCTGGGGAGAGGGTAGGCTCTGCATGAGCGGGGAGGTGCCCACGGATGGCCCGCAGACCCGGTCCCCGGCCGGCCCTCGGCCCCCGCACCTCGAACAGGCTGGCCGTCAGCTCCTCCAGCTCCTGCTCCAGCTGCTCCCGCACCTTGGACAGCCGCTCACACTCCTCATCCTTCAGCTTCAGCTCCTGGGCGGCACAAGGGAGGGGGCCATCAGCCTCCTGGGGACCCACAGCCCTGGCGCTGGGAGAGCCAGGCCCACGACCAGGTGCTGTTTTGGGTCATTTCACCTGGGCCTCGGGGCCCAGCTTGCTTCTTCTGCAACCCTACAGTTTAGGGCGCATTTTCCATTGAGCTCGCAGCATGAGGCTGAACCCCAGCTGTCAGTCTGTTAGAACTGGGGGCCAGTTTTCAGAGACGCCAATTTTTTTGTCTTTGTGGGGTTTTCTGGTCTTGCCCTTGGCAGGCGGTTAAGTTCCTGGACCAGCGATCTAATCTATGCCACAGCAGTGACCCAAAGAGCCACAGCAGTGACAATGTCAGATCCTTAACCCGCTGAGCTGCCAGGAAACTCCAAGACTTCTACAAGTCACTTCGAAGCACAAGAACTGCCTCTCTTCTTTGTGCTGCCCTCGTGCCCAGCAGAGGCCTGGCACGCAGGTGACCTTGACAGGTGCGTGACATCTCTGGGCTTTGCGTGACAGCACTCAGCTCCCCAGACGGGCCCCTGAACCCTGCCCCCCAGAGCCCACCTTCTGGGCTTTGTGCAGCTCCTCCCTCAGGAACTCCGAGCCCTTCTCGCGGATCTCCATGGAAGAGCTGCGCAGGCGCGACACGTCTAGCCGGGTGGCCGCAGGGCCCTCCACGCCTTGGGCCTCCTCCCCTCCAGGGGTCTCCGCCAGGCCTCCAGGGGACTCCCTGTGGCTTTTGCAGGGGCCCAGGCTCTTCCAGGGAACCGGGGCAGCTTCAAGGGGCGGTGGGTGGCCCTCGTCCGGGTGGGGCTGGCTGCCAAGCAAAGAGCGGATACAGGGTGGGGTCCTGAGGCCTGGAGAGCAGAGCCCAGGGACCGGCCCTGGGCGATGCACCTGCCACTCCAGGCCTCAGTCTCCTCATCTGTAAAACAGACTATCACTGAGGTGGTCCCAGGCCAGAACAACCAAGCACAGGGGTCTCCGGGGGGCACGGACAGGACACGTTCATCCTTCTCGGCCGCCCTTCAGGACCACAGTAGGTGCTCAGCACGCAGCAGGTGTGTGCTCAGCGGATGCTGTGAACGCATCAGGGCTGAGAGCCTGCTCCCCCCTCTGTAAAATGAGGAAAATCCCAGTGGCTCCACCTTGAACAAAAGAAAGAAAAACAGAACAAAAATAATCAAAAAGAAAAAAAAGAAAAGAAAAAATAACCAATGGCTCCATCTCAAGGGTCACCGCAGGAATCAGAGATGCGCCACCGAAAACCTTGGTGCGCCTCGCTGCTTATTAATGCAAACTGTATGCAAATTCGATCCCATTCAGGGTGGACCAGAGAGGAAGGACCGGGCCAGGGCCAGGGAGGGAGATTCTGCTGGCCGCCTGGGAAAGGCCGTCCCACTTCCTGCCCTCTGGACGAGTCGGGGCGCAGTGTCCAGGCTCTCCGCTGGTCTGCCCTGTGACCTCAGACACCCACTCCTGGGGCCTCAGGACCCTCCTCTCCCTGAAGTTCAAGACCCTAGAGATACAGCGTGGGGTGGGGGTCACCAGCCTCAGCCCCCCCCCCCACCGGCACCTGACTCCGCCCCCGCCCGCGGCCCCCAGGACCCCGAGGAGGGAGGGGAGGGGCGGGCCGGGCGCCAAGACGCCACCTCTGGACTCGCTCACTCAGCAAAAGTCGGCGGCTCCTGAGCCAGCAGCTTCTGAGCTGCAGCGGCTGGGCTGAGGGCGGGGGGCTGGGCCGCCGAGAGCAGTGGGGAAGTGGCGCGGAGGGGGCTCAGAGGGCCCGCACGGGAGGGAGGAAGGACGCGGCCGGGGCGGTCGTGAAGTTCAGGATTGCTGAGGGGAAGTGTGTATGACAAGGCTGGGGGCTGTCTCGTCCCTTCTCCCTGTCCCCTGGACCCTGGGACAGTCACTGAGCAGGCCCCTGAGCCTCAGTGTCCCCTTTGGTAACACAAAAGGCACCCAGGGACCCCCAGCAATGGGCCCACTGCCAACCCTCCACGTGGCCCTGCCCAGCCGCCCCGCCCAGCCTGCCTTCTGCTGAACCCGCCCAGAGGGTGGCCTTGAGGTTCCTGGGGCTGGGTCCCTTGCTTTGGGGCTTTGATGAATATAAAGCAGGAGCACACATCCATCACTCTGTCAACAGTTTTTATACCAGACAGGGGACAGGGACCTTTCCGTTCTTTTCTTTTTTTTTTTTTAGGGCCACACCTGAGACGTAAGGAGGTTCCCAGGCTAGGGGTCGAATCGGAGCCACAGCTGCCGGCCTACACCACAGCCACAGCATCACCAGGTCCAAGCCGCATCTGCTACCTGCACCGTAACTCATGGCAATGCCAGATCCTTAACCCACTGAGCGAGGCCAGGGATCGAACCCACAACCTCATGGTTCCTAGTCAGATTTATTTCCATTGTGTCATGATGGGAACACTCTCTCTCTCTCTCTCTCTC
>PVHT021183667.1:1233201-1332009 GCA_004024745.2 Catagonus wagneri | reverse complement strand
GGGGGGGCAACACCAGGGGTCACAGGCTTCCTCCACAAGCTCCTCAGACACAGTTCACCCCAGGCGGGATGGCCCTAACCTCTCCAGGTGTCACCACCCACCTCCACCACCTTCTCCCTTAACTCATTCCCCTTCCCCCAGGGCGCAATTCCAAAAGAATCCAAGCTCTGCTTAATTCTCTCCCTTCACACCTCACCCCTGCCGGGAGCCCATTCTCTCAGCAAGCAAGCAGCCCCTGCTGGGGTGGGCGCCCCACCCGGGTGGGCGCCCCAGCCCCCCCACCCCCCGCATCTCAGCTCAAGCTTTGTGAGGTGCCAAGCAGTGAAGTGGATCCAGCCTGCCGCGGAACTGCAGCCCGCCCGCATCCCCGCTGGGGCTTCCCTCATTCCCCAGCTGTGGCTGGGAGGAGCCCGGTCCGGGGACCACCCATCTGGCCCAGTTCTTAAAGGAATACTGCCCAGCCCCACTCCGCCCACATCTCCAGGACCCGATCTTTCCAGTGCTTACCGTGCCCAACTCCAGGAGAAGACAGACCACAGCCTTTCTGCAAGTTACAGGGGAAGGGACGCCAGGAACCGGGGACGGCCCCCGAGAATGAATAGATACGGGTCGTGGAGCCACTAGCCCAGGGCCCAGAGTCTGACTAGGAACCTCCAGGCTGCGGGGAGCTCCCGCCCTATATCTGCGAACCCAGCAGGCTCCAAGAGCGCTAGATCGAAGTTCTCCAACTGGCAAGAGAATCCGGCAGAAACCCGGAGTCCCTCCCCTCTTTCCCAGAGGCAGTGCTCTTCAAGGGGTCGCTCAGCCTGGGGGCTGCGGGGGTCCCTCCTCTAGGAGAATATCCCAGACTCTGGCTTGCACGCCTCTCCCCGCCCCCCTCCACCTCACTCGGGCTCGGGACAAGCGAGGAGTTGGCGCTGTCACTCCCGGACGGTCTGCAGCCCATCTTCCACACTCGCTGCCCCCCAGAGAGACCCCCGGGCCCCTCGGAGTGTCCTTCTCTGCCCAGTTTGCAAATCAGTTCGTCAGTCCTCCTGCTAGAACGCGGGCAGGGATGGGGGCGCAGGGCACCTCCTGGTGGGGGTGCACACACGGCAGGGAACTCCCCGCCACCGTCCCACCCCCGGAGGCAGCCGCAGACCCCGCGCGGACCTACCCGCTCCACATCCCGGCGCCTCGGGGCTCCCGGGAGTCGGTTCCCCGCGCCGCAGCCGCGATCTCCCCGCGCCGTCCCCGCCCGCGGCCGCCTCCGCCCCGGGCCCGCCGGGCTGCCCCTCCGCCTGTCAGTCCTGCCCGCTGCCTGTGGGTCTGTGCGGCCCCGGCTCGCGCCCCGGGCCCCCCGGTCCGGCAGCGACCCTGCCCTCGGCGGGTCACGTGGCCGAGGGGTGGCCCGAGGACACGTGCCCGGCCCCGCCCCTCCGGCGGCCGACGCGGAGCTCGCGCGCGCTCCCGGCCCAGCCGGCTCCGGGCCGCCAGCCCAGGACAGTGCGACGGCCCGAGTGGGGGAGGAGCCGGTCCCCATCCTGGCGCGACCCGCGCGGCTCTCCGATGCTCCAGCTGACTCCTTTCCAGTCACCCGCTGCGCGGCGCCGCGCAGCACCCTCCCGGGGCCACCCCTGCTCAAGAACCCACAATGGCTGCAGGCTTTCAGCTCCTTGATTCTTTGCGGACTGTCAAGGAAGGCCGGCAGACACCCTCCCACCCCCTGACCCGGCGCTCTGGCCATCCCTCCTGCCCTGGGCGCCCTGTTCTGCGCCACATCCTTCCTGGTGAGGAGGGGGGCCGACCCCCAGACAAGTTTTCTCTGGGTGCTTATCCTGAGGGAGGCCCCACCTTAGGCCCAAATCTCCAACCCCAGCCCGGGCTCCCCCACTCCCAAGCCAGGACCTTCCCCCTTGCTCTGAGCAGACACCCACATCCCTGATCTGGGAAACGCACGCCCCCAAAAAAACACACACATGCCTATCAAGTCCCATAGCTTCTGCCAGATTGCTCCCTGAAGGCAAGCCCTGAATGGTCTTCCATGTCCTTCAGCCCTTCTGTCCCTCTGTCACCTCTCCTGAGCCCTGATCATCAGCATCAACTTCAACCTGGGAATGTTCCAGTGAAAGTATAATCCCCCTTCTCTCCTGCCAGGGACCGTGGCTTCCACCGTTCATGTCCAGGGGAAGCCTGGGAGGCGGAGAGGAGGTACTTGCCTTCCAGATGCTGCTAGAACTCAGGGCACTACCCTCAGACTCAGGCTTGGGTTTGTCAGGTCTTCATTTCAGGGCACGTGTTTCATTCATTTATGCTCTCAGCTACCCCTCTGAGCACAAACTGCAGGCCGTATAGTCTGCGGACCCAAAGGAAACCGCATAGACAGAGGCTCTGTCCTCCTGGGGCTCCAGCAGGGAGACGGGGCTGGGGACTTACTCAAGGACCTCAACTTTCAGGGCACACACTGCTGTATGAATGGGGGCTGTTCAAAATAGTGCTCCTTTCCTAGGAGGGCACGGGCCGCACCAAGGTGCCAGGCTTGGTGAGTGGAGGGCAAGCCAGATTTGATACCTTGCTCGCATGCTCCCTTGGCTGGCACCTTGTGCAGTCAACAACCTGGGCAGCCCTCCATGACGTCCTGTTCTTTCTGCCCAGATCTCCAAACCTCCCATGCCCTTCACTCTGCAGGGCAGTCGTTTCCACAGCTGTGGTTTCCCGGGGGCAGGGACCAGCGCCTCCTTGGAGCAGCTGGTTTTCTCCACCCACCACAGCCCTGCCCAGGGTCTGGCCCGAAGAAGTTGTCATTATACGTTTGTTGACGAATCTGTCACCAAATAAGTCTTGAGCAACTGCTGTCTTTGTGGACCTTGCTCACTATTTAGGGGAATGTGGAGGGGATGACACAAAAGCAGCTCAGGACAGGACGCTTACCCTCCAAGTCGTCACAAGCCCAGGCAGGCGATAAGACCTGGTCCCAGTCATGGTAACCCCCACTGGTGAGAGATAAGGGGTGAAGGGAGGGTCAGCCCAGGGCTGCGGCCCCAGAGGAAGAGTCCTCAGCTTGGGGGGGGGGGCGCTGGTGGGCTGGGGAGGCCCTTGAGCAAGGCTTCGAAGGACAAGTGTGGGGTCACTGTCAACGCCCCAGTGACTAGCCAAAAATATCCCATGATCTCTGCATCTGCTTACTGTGGACTCCCAAGGCCTCACTAGCTCCTCCGATAGCCCCTTGAGCTGTTTCTCAGATAGAAAGAATGGGCTCAGAGAGGTTGAGGAATCTGCCCAATGGCACACAGCCAAGGATGGTGAAGCTGAGACTCTTCACACCTGTTTTCTGAAACGACAGGCAGCCCAGAAACCAGAGGGCTTTCCGGAAGAAGGAGCTACCTGCTGTCAGGCAACAAAGGGAGACTGCGAGGTGCCTGGCCAGCAGATGGGGAGGGAAAAATAAAATGTCCTCTGCCTCCCAGCCACTCCCCTCCCCAAACTCCCCGCGCACCCCTGCCACTCCGGTCCCCAGCCTGGCAGCCTGGGCCGCAGACCCATCCAGGAGACTGCCAGCTTGGATAACTTCTGATTCTGAACTTCAGTTCCCTGTGTGACCCAGGTAGAGTGTCTTGCCCTCTCTGAGCCTCAGATTCTACCTGCTACTAAGGTGGGCCGGACAGCCAGGGCCACCCCTGGTGCTGGCCGTGGGAGGCTCATGACACTCTCCAGCCCTCTCTGGAGCCCCGCTTCTCACCCTTCCCCCGACACCCCTGCAGAGTTGGCAAGGTTCCCGCCACCCCTCTGTTTCCCAGGTCCCTAACTCACCTGTCTGTGTCCCAGGGCTGCTCTCCCAAGTTCCCCTCAAGTGCAGGGCCCAGACTCGATGGAGCGAAGCGGACAGTCCCTGAGCTCATTGCCAAGAACACAGGGCACTTTCCTCGGGCAGGGCACTCGGCATACTCCTTAGCCGGATCCATGGCTGGAGGTCCGGACCTTGAGGGTCCCTCTGGAGACAGCCCAGCGGGGAGGTGGCAGGAGTCTTGTCCCCACCCGCTGGCTGGGACTCACACTAACCTTTGCTATCTCTGAGGAGCAGCGGCCTGGGAGGGAGGCGCCTCCCAGACAGGCCTCTATCTCCTTCAAGCCAGTAATTATTAACTCCGGTGGCGCAGCGGGCAGCACAGAGGCCGAGGCCCTCCTTTCTGGGCTCCGAGCCAGAGAAGGTGAGGTAGATACCACGAGGGGAAGTGAGAGGCTTCCTCCGCTAGCCCAAGGCCCCCGGTTTTTACCAGGCCCACACGTGGGGCGGCCTGTCCCCTCCTGGCCCAGATTGGCCAGCAGGAAAGAGCCTGTCCAGGCCTGGCCCCTGTCACTAGCTGACCGTGTGGCCTTGGGCAGGGCCTCCCTGTGGTTCCAGGCTTCAATATCCCCTTAAGGCTTTTAACCATCAACAAAAAGGGACCAGTCAGGAGTTTCCCGGTGGCTCAGCAGGTTAAGGATCTGGCATTGTCACTGCCAAGGTGCGGGTTTGATCCCCGGCCTGGGAACTTCTGCATGCAGCAAGTGAGGCCACGGGGGGAAAAAAAAAAAAGAGAGCGAGAGACCAGTCAGTGTATCAGACACCACAGACCTGGAGTCAGACAGGCTGGATCCAACCCCACTCCCAAACTGGACATTAACTTCTCTGGGCCTCAGGTTCCCCACCTGTAATGTGAAATCTCGGCCTCTCAGGCACATCAGGCCAGCTGCTGATGCCCAGGCATGCCCTGCATCTCTCCTGTCCCTCTTTCCCCACATTGTACCCCTCTCTGCAGCCTCCACCTCCTTCTGAGAACACTCCCTTTCGCTCATGCCCCCTCCTCCAGGAAGCCTTCCCGTCTGCACACACTGGGCTGGAGAGAGACACAGGGTCCGCCATGGGTCATGAAGGTCACTGTCATGCCAGTGACGATCCCCATGGCACCATCAGACCCGAGTGACCCGTGAGCCGAGGCTGGCCCCCACTCATCACCCCATCCTGGGTGCCGGGCCCGGCCAGCCTCAATGTGGCACACCCGCGGGATGGTTTGACTGTCCCACTCTGTCTATCTCCTTCGGCCTGGATTCAGATCGAGTTCTGCACTTCCCTGGCTTTGTGACCTTGGTCAAGTCACTTGGCCCGTCCGGGACTCAGCCCCCACCACTGCCCAGTGGGACCGAACCTCCCCCTTGGAGTTACCCCCCATCAATGAAGATAACATCCGGGAGGCGTCAGCCACAGCAGAGACTGAGCTTCCTGTCCGCTTCTCCCTGGCCTTCTCTCTTCTTTCCGGTCAGCTTCTGAGTTCCCGCTGGGAGAAGCTGCCAGTTCCTGCCTAGCAGTCCCAGCCCGCCTGCCCTGCGGATAACAGTATCTCTCACTCAGGCTTTGGGCTTCGAAGCCCTCAGCCTAATGCAAACCAGATGCTGGTCTCCTTCCTGGCAGCGAATTTTCCATGGCCTGCTCCCACCCCCTTCCTGTTTTTGCTCCTCTCTGATCCCTCTGCTAAATCCTCCTGGTGCCTCCACCTTCCTCTGCGGGGCAACCTCTGGGCCCACCTGGAAACCATTAATGAAAAACAGGATGTGTGAAAGGGGGAGGGGGTCTCGCCGTCACCCCCGACGCGGCGGCAACAGATGACGAAAGTGTGTGGGGCCCCGGTACCTCGGAGGGGACCTCTCAGAGGGGAAACTGAGTCAGTTGTCCCAGGGATTATCTAGAAAACCTTGCTACTTTCTGGGCATTTAGGCACAGCTGGCACGGCGCGGGGCGCTCTGAGGACCTTGTCCTTGGCTGTGACTTAGGTAACCCAGGACCAGGAGAGGCCCAGCCCCCTCCAGTTGCAGGTGAGGAAACTGAGGCTCATCCAGGGTCACTGGTGAGTCAGAGCCAAGGGCCAGCCGGGTCTGGGGCCCCTTGCCAGCACCTCTCGGGCTGCCGTCTATCTTGATGTCATTCCCGCCGGCCCTTCCCCCGCCACCGCATGGAGCCCAGTCACGAGGGGACGCTCACAAGGCCTCCGGCGCCCGCTGCCCAGCCACCTCCCGGCCTGAGGCAGCCGCGCACATCTGGCCCAGCAGACCCGGATCCTTGCCACCAGGGGCCGGTGCCCTCAGGGGGATCTTGGGCAAGCCCAGGGATGCGGGTTCAGGGGCTCTTCCTTTCTCCTCTCGGGGCCCCATGAGCCCCCTCTGGGCAGCCAGGGCCAGGCGAAGACGCAGCCATTTGCATGAAAACAACAGCCCAAGGGCTCCCAGAAAGCCGGGCCCCGGCCCCTCCCTCCGCCAGCTGTGTGGAGTGTTTGGACAACTGGATGGAATGTTTTGCAGGGAGAGTCAGTCCCTGGATCCCAAGCTCAGATTTCAAGAGGGAGGGAGGAGAGGACGCTGGCCCTGGGAAGAGGCTCAAGAGGTCATCTTGGAGACCCCCGCCCAGGCCTGACCAGGACCACTGGCCACGCAGCCTGGGCCCGGTGGGGAGCTGGACTCAGGCCCAGGCCCCTGGGGGAAGGACAGGACAGAGAGGGTGGAGGCAGCGGAATGGTGTCAGAGATTCGATGCGGCCAATCGGGTGAAGTCAGGCCCAGGGGACAGTCTGGGCTCAGGGAGGCGCCAGGGTCAGGCCCAGGACAGCGTTTTGATCTCACATGGCGGACTGGCCCAACTACCACCACTCCCATTTTACAGACGGGGCGACTGAGGTCCAGAGGCGACAGGCGCTCGTCCCAGGTGACACAGGGTGCTGGATGTAGTTCCGGGCTGGAACCCAGGGGTCCTGATCTTAAGCTTACTCGTCTCACTGTCCAGGCTGTCCCCACCCCTCACCCTCAGCCCCACAGCACACGTACACCCCAGCCAGTGACCAGCGAATCGTCTTTTCTTATTCTTCCCTCAAATCACAAGCAAGATAACCTAAGCTCATGACGAACACATAGACACTGAGCTCCCCACCAGCTTCCCAGGGTGGCCTTGACCCATTAACACATTGTGGACAAGTGGTGAAGACCTTGAGATTCAGGGTTGCTTTTTTTTTTTGCCTTTGAGGGCCACACCCACAGCATATGGAAGTTCCCAGGCTAGGGGTCAAATCGGAGCTACAGCAGCCAGCCTGCACCACAGCCACAGCCACTCAGCATCTGAGCCACGTTGGCAACCTACACCACAGCTCACAGCAATGCTGGATCTTTAATCCACTGAGTGAGGCTGGGGATCGAACCCACGTCCTCATGGATCCTAGTCAGCCTCATTACCGCTGAGCCACGACTGGAACCTGACTTGGAGAGCCAAGGTTTCTTACCAATTCCCACTCTGGGGCCAGAGCCCCTGCCCAGGTTCCCCACCCCAGCCGTCCAGGTCTCCCAGAGCCCCCTGAGCAAGGCCGAGAAGACACACAAGTTCTAGACCCAGCTACTTGGAAGATCGCCTGGCCCCAGGTTATCTACCTTAAAAACTGGAGGACTGGGCTTCCTCTACGTGACTCATCGCCAAGCCGGGGGCTGATGCTTGCAAGGGGCAGCCGGTGCTAGCGGGCCTCTCTGGAGACTTAGATATTCCCCAGGGATAAAACCATTAAGGCTCACAAAAAGGAAGGAGGGGACTCCTTAGCACCCAGGCGGGTGTGGGAGTCCCATCAAGGTGCCTGGGGGCCTGGGCTGGATTCCTAGATGTGGAACCTGTTTGCCTGCTCCCTGCTTCAGAGCCGGAAAGCTTAGCCACCTAATGGAATTAGAACCAGCCAAACCTTGAGGGACAAATAAGAGGAGGTGGAGGATATGACCCCAGGGGGGCCGATGACTCCCTTCTGAAATGGCAGCCTGGGAGTTCCTGCTGTGGCGCAAAGGGATTGGCGGTGTCTCTGCAGCGCCAGGATGCAGGTTTGATCCCCTGCTGCACACAGTGGATTAAAGGATCTGGCATTGCCACAGGCTGTGACATAGACCACAACTGTGGCTGGGATCGGATCCCTGGCCTGGGAACTCTGCATGTCAAGGGCCGGCCAGAAAAGAAAAAAACAAAAACAAAAAGCCTAATGACAGCATGTAGGGTGGGGCCCATACGAGGATCTTTACATTCAGTATTAAACTTAGTTCACCCTGGCAACCACCCATGGTGGTCCTTTCATTTCTTTCTGTTCCCGTTTTGAAGATGAGGGAGGTGAGATGTGGAAAGGTTAAAGGGTTTGGCAACCGTGAACAAGTGAAGGAGCTAGGATTTGCATCCAGATTTGTCCGATTCCAGGAGTTCCCGTCGTGGCGCAGTGGTTAACGAATCCGACTAGGAACCATGAGGTTGCGGGTTCGATCCCTGCCCTTGCTCAGTGGGTTAACGATCCGGCGTTGCCGTGCGCTGTGGTGTAGGTTGCAGACGCGGCTCGGATCCTGCGTTGCTGTGGCTGCGGCACAGGCCAGTGGCCACAGCTCCGATTAGACCCCTAGCCTGGGAACCTCCACATGCCACGGGTGCGGCCATAAAATGACAAAAAAAAGGCAAAAAAAAAAAAAACAGATTTGTCCGATTCCAAAAGCTCTTTTTTTCTTAATAAGGGTTTCTATTTTTTCCATTATAGCTGGTTTACAGGGTTCTGTCAATTTTCTACTGTACAGCAAGGCAACCCCGTTAAACATACATGTATATAGGAGTTCCCTTCGTGGCTCAGTGGTTAACGAATCCAAACAAGAACCATGAGGTTGCGGGTTCGATCCCTGGCCTTGTTCAGTGGGCTAAGGATCCGGCGTTGCCCTGAGCTGTGGTGTAGGTCGCAGACGCGACTCGGATCCCGCGTTGCTGTGGCTGTGGCGAAGGCCGGCAGCTACAGCTCCTGTTAGACCCCTAGCCTGGGAACCTCCATATGCTGCTGGTGCGGCTCTAGATAAAGGCAAAAAGACAAAAAAAAAAAAAAAACATGTATAGATTCTCTTTTCTCACATTATCATGCTCCATCTTGAGTGACTAGATATAGTCCCCAGTGCTGTACAGCAGGATATTATTGCTTATCCATTTCAAAGGCAATAGTTTACATCTATTAACCCCAAATTCCCAGTCCCTCCCACTCCCTCCTCCTCCCCCTTGGCAACCACACATCTGTTCTCCATGTCCATGAGTTTCCTTTCTGTGGAAAGTTTCATTCATACTAAGTGAAGTAAGCAAAAGCTCATGTTCTTATCCCTTCACCATTCATCGTCTCAGGAATGAGTAATGGGGGGGGTACTTTTTAGAGACAATAGGGCTTGAAGAATAAGCAGGATTATTCTATGCAATAATTTTTTTTTTTTCTTTTTCCTTTTAGGACTGCACTCACAGCTTTTGGAGGTTCCCAGGCTAGGGGTCCAATCGGAGCTACAGCTGTCGCCCTACACCTCAGCCACAGTAACGCAGTATCCAAGCCGAGTCTGCTACCTACACCACAGCTTACAGCAACGCCGGATCCTTAACCCACTGAGTGAGGCCAGGGATCCAACCTGCATCCTCACGGATGCCAGTCAGATTCGTTCCCACTGAGCCACGACCGGAACTCCAGTCTGAAAATATTTGAAGAGAAAAATCATTAGAGCTACAGGGGGAATTAGGCAAACCCGTCTCCACAGTGTAAGGTATTAACAAATCTCTCTCTGTTGTGAGTAAATTGCAGAAGTAAAATGCCAGGAACGGGAAGCAGCATTGGTAGCAAAGGGTGAAACGTGAAGCTCTGGACGAAAGCTGACTAAGCAATAATTAGATCCGTATCTCCCTCCGCTACTTCATGCCGCTGAGCGACTTCTTTCTGAGTTGAGCATAAGACTGGGAATTTGTTCTCTGGAAAGAGCAAAACGGGGTCCTTGCATCGGAGCCCACTAAGGGGATTAAGTGATTGCACGCAGGTTGAAAACTGAAACCCCAATCAATCCTCTTCCCTGACTCGGCAGCCACAGGAGTGGCAGCCAGATTTTAACCCTCCAGGCAGAGTGTTGGAAGTGCCTTCCCTTGGGACTCAAACTAACCCAAGAAGAGAGGAGAACCAAAGACCCTAAGATTAAGCATTGCCCACAAAATGCCCAGGCAGAACCCCACACGGTGAAGCTCAAGGTCGCCATGCTTAGAGCTTCGTATCAATTATTAAGCTCCCATTCTTTTCTTTTTTGTTTTTTTGTTTTGTCTTTTTAGGGCCTCACCCTGAGGCATATGGAAGTTCCCAGGCTAGGGGTCAAACTGAAGCTGTAGCTGCAGGCCTACAGCACGGCCACAGCAATGCCAGATCCGAGGTGTGTCTGTGACCTACACCGCAGCTCCCGGCAAGGCTGGATCCTTAACCCACTGAGCGAAGCCAGGGATGAAACCCGCGTCGTCATGGATACTAGTCAGGTTCATTACCACCGAGCTAAGGCAGGAACTCCAACTCTCCCATTCTTAAATGAGGACACCACCAAAGACTATTACACACTAAAGGATAAACTACAGCATGAAAAAAACCAAGCCTAGTAAGGAGAAAGAGAGCAACTTTCAGACAACTCTGAGAAGAAGAAGACAAAGAAGAGGAAGAAGAAAAACCCATCAAAACCCTATCATAAATATTCCTCGGAGGGCTAAAGAGGGTATTGCATTCATGCAGCATGAATATGATTTTATAGACATAAACATTGAGAGAACAAAAAGAACTCTTGGAAATTAATATTTTAAAAAATAGTGGCAGAAGTGAAAAACTCTAAAGAAGGGTTGAGGATTATCCCCCAAAATAAAGAAATGAAAAAAAGAGAAAGGATTAGAAAATTCAAGGAGAAATTTAGGAAACTCGATATCTGCATTACAAGGATTCCAGACAGAAGAAAATGGAGATAAAACCTCAAAGCAATAATTTGAGATCATTTCCCAAAATTGAAGCATGTGATTTTTCAACTAAAAAGGCCCAGATTGTACTTAGTACAGTCAATGGAAATACTAAAATACATCAGTTTACCTTTTCAGGAAACTAGGGACAAAGAGAAGATCTTACAAGCTTTCGGAAACATGAAAATAGTCACAGTAAAGGACTTGGAACCAGAACGGACTTGGACTTCTCAATAGCAATACCAGAAGCAAAAAAACAATTGGGAGAAAAAAAGTGTTCAAAACTCTGAAGGAAAATGATTTCCAACCTAGAATTCTGTGTCAACCAAACTGTCATTCAAGTACATATGCAAGGTCTCAAAAATTTTTAATTTTCACATCTTCTTTCTCGAGGAAAAAAGATGTGAAAAGGGGAGTTCCCATTGTGGCACAGAGGAAATGAACCCAACTAGTCTCCACAAGGATGCGGGCTGGATCCCTGGCCTTGCCCAGTGGGTTAAGGATCCAGCTAGCCATGAGCTATGGTGTAGGTCACAGATGCAGCTCAGATCCCTCGTTGCTGTGGCTGTGGTGTAGGCTGGCAGCTGTAACTCTGATTTGACCCCTAACCTGGGAACTTCCATATGCTGCAGGTGCAGCACTTAAAAGCAGGAAAAAAAACACCACTAAAGGATGCACTCCAACAAAATGATGGGGGACAGGGGTGACCAGGGAGGGGAAAAAACCTGTAGGTTAGGAGACTGGAAAGCCACCCCAGGACTAAAGGGAAGGGAATCTTGAGGATGATCTTGAGGGCAGATGCTGGGATCCTGTGTGGGCAAAGATAGCAATCAGACCAAACCGTAAGAGGAAAGATGAAGTTGGTATGTTAAGAGCAGGTATCACCAATGCTTTCTGCCGTAGTGCCACTACTTTCAAGTCAGCGTGTGTTCTACCAAAACAGAAAGAGTAAACCATAAGAAAGACAGATAAGGGGGACCGGTAAACAAGGACTCCAACCCAAGAAAATGGGACAGATTATTCCAAGGACAGCAGCAAAATCTTGGGACAATGGCTGTGTGTCCATAACCAGCCTAGACAGAGGAGAACAAAGACACTAGAAATAATGTCGCCCAAGAAAATCATTGGGATGAATAGATTAAGTGATGTGATTAAAGATACTGGAAAAAAAAAAAAAAAAGAGTTCCTGTCGTAGTGTAGCGGAAATGAATCCAACTACGAACCATGAGGTTGCAGGTTTGATTCCTGGCCTTGCTCAGTGGGTTAAGGCCTTGCTCCTGTGTTGCTCCTGTGTTGCTGTGGCTGTGGTGTAGACCGGCAGCTGTAGCTCCAATTCAACCCCTAGCCTGGGAACCTCCATACGCCGCGGGTGCAGCCCCAAAAAACAAAAACAAAACAAAACAAAATATTGGAAGGTGTGGAAAGAATTAGCAATAAGTACAAAGAAACTTGAACAATTTTTTTTTTCTTTTTTGGCTGCCCCATGGCATACGGTGTTCCCAAAGGATCAGATCCGAGCCGCAACTGTGACCTATGCTACAGTTGTGGCAATGCCGGATACTTAACACACTGTCCCAGGCTGGGGATCGAATATGCATGTCACTGATGCAGAGACACCACCAACCCCGTTGCACCACAATGGGAACTCCATGAACAATTTTTTTTTTTTTTGTCTTTTTGCCTTTATGTAGAGCCGCCCCCGGGGCATGTGGAGGTTCCCAGGCTAGGGGTCTAACAGGAGCTGTAGCTGCCGGCCTACGCCACAGCCACAGCAATGCGGGATCCGAGTCGCGTCTGCAACCTACACCACAGCTCACGGCAACCCCAGGTCCTTAACCCACTGAGCAAGGCCAGGGATCGAACCCACAACCTCATGGTTCCTAGTCGGATTCGTTAACCACTGAGCCACGAAGCGAACTCCCTCCACGAACAACTTTTATTTTCTTTTTACAGCCTCACCTGTGGCATGTGGAAGTTCCTGGGCCGGGTATGGAATCAGAGCTACAGCTGCCAGCCTATGCCACAGCCACAGCAATGCCAGATCTAAGCCACGTGGTGATGACAGATCCGTAACCCAACGAACAAGGCCAAGGACAGAGTCCAAATCCTCACAAACACTATGTCCGATTCTTAAACCGCTAAGTCACAATGGGAACTCCCAACCATTTTATTTATTTATTTTTTTAATTTAGGGCCACACCTCCAGGCATGTGGAGGTTCCCGGACTGGGAGTCAAATCAGAGCCACGGCTGCCTGCCTACACCACAGTCATAGCAACGCCAGATCCAAGCCTTATCTGCGACCTACATCTCAGCTCACGACAATGCTGGATCCTTAACCCACTGAGTGGGGCCAGGGACCGAACCCATGTCCTCATGGATATTAGTTGGGTTTATCACCACTGAGTCAAGATGGTAATTCCAACAATTTTTTAAAGATGTGACAATTACTAACTTTAGAGAAAACCAAAAGTACGAAATATGTTCATATTCATGCTCAGCTATGAATAGCATTTGAGTAGGTCTAAGCACCTAAATGTTGGAGTTCCTATTGTGGCGCAATGGAAATGAACCTGACTAGTACCCATGAGGATGCAAGTTCAGTCCCTGGCTTCGTTCAGTAGTTAAGGCTCCGGTGTTGCCATGAGCTGTGGTGTAGGTCCCAGATGTGGCTCGGATCTGGTGTTGCTGTGGCCGTGGTGTAGGCTGGTGGCTGCAGCTCCAATTCGACCTTTAGCCTGGAAAGTTCCATATGTCACAGGTATGGCCCTAAAAAGAAAAAAAAGGAGTATAAATGTCAGGGAGTTATCTGGTAGTCTACTGGTTAGGACTCAGGGCTTTCACTGCTCTGGACCCGGTTCAATCCTTGGCCTGGGAACTGAGATTCCCACATCAAGCCAGTGGAGGCCAAAAAGAAAAAAAAAAAGAAAGGCAAAGAATTTAAATCTCAAATACTCTCTCAAATACTTTTTTTTTTTTTTTGTCTTTTCTAGGGCTGCACTGGTAGCATATGGAGGTTCCCAGGCTAGGGGTCTAATCAGAGCTATAGCTGCCGGCCTACACCACAGCCACAGCAACGCCAGATACGAGCCGCGTCTGTGACCTACACCACAGCTGGACCCTTAACCCACTGAGCGAGGCCGGGGATCGAACCTGAGACTTCCTGGATGATAGATTCGTTTCCGCTGAGCCATGACAGGAAATCCTGTTTTTTGTTTTTGGCCATGCCCACGGCATACAGAAGTTCTCAGGCCAGGGACTGATTTTTTTTTTTTTTTTTCTGGCCACACCTGAGGCATTTAGAAGTTCCCAGGCTAGGGACTGAATCAGAGCTGAAGCTGCTGGCCTATGCCACAGCCACAGCAAAGCCACATCCGAGCCATGTCTTTTTTTTTTTGTCTTTTTGCCTTTATCTAGAGCCGCACCTGCAGCATAGGGAGGTTCCCAGGCTGGGGATCTAACAGGAGCTTTAGCTGCTGTACAGCAATGCGGGATCCGAGCCGCGTCTGCAACCTACACCACAGCTCACGGCAACGCCGGATCCTTAACCCACTGAGCAAGGCCAGGGATCGAACCCACAACCTCATGGTTCCTAGTTGGATTCTTAACCACTGAGCCACGAAGCGAACTCCCCGAGCCATGTCTTTGACCTACACAGTAGCTCTTGGCAATGCCAGATCCTTTACCGAGCAAGGCCAGGTATTGAACCAAATCCTCATGGATACTAGTTAGTTGGGTTCTTAACCCGCTGAGGTACAATGAGAACTCCAGAGTTTTCTGTGTCTTGATTTTTTTCTTCCAGGCCAGGGACTGAACCCGCCACAGCAGTGAGGACGCTGGATCCTTAATCGTCTGAGCCACCAGGAAAATCCTAGAGCCCACCTGTTAACCCAGGATAATCACCACATCTCCAGATGCTTAATCTTACCGCAGAGAGCCTGTTTCCATGTAAGGTAGCATTAATAGGTTTAAGGAATTAGGATCTTCTAGGAGAGGAGGCACGCTTCAGCCTTCTAGAATCTGCCCTCTGGTCCCAGAAGATTCTCCTGTTACACCAGCAAAACACACTTACCCTACCCCAACCTATTCACAAGGCTTAACCCATCCTAATGTCAGCTAAGTCCAAAATCTCATCTCAGTGTAATCAGCTCCAAATCACTAATCTCATCCTCTAAACCCAGTACAGCTGAGACTGGATCAGATCCATTCTGGGGAAAATTTCCTCCTGTCTCTGGAACTGTGAAACTAGAAACAAGTTATCTGTTCGCAAAATACAGTGGTGGGACCAGCATAATATAGCTACAGAGGTTCCTGTTGCAAAAGAGAGGAAATGGAAGAGATAAAGGGCTAATGTCATTAGTTTTGGTCAAGGCCTAGGAATAACCTTCTTTCATTCACAATTGCAGCCTTTGCATCCTTGGCTCTGATTTGCAGGCCTGAAACTCTGCCCTCTTGGGTCTGACTCTGCGCTTTGAGTCATTCTTCCTTGTCTTAAAGGAAACTGTGGTTGAAGCCGAGTGGGTTTTATTTGCGTGTGTGCCTTTTCAGGGCTGCACCCGCGGCATGTGGAGGTTCCCAGGCCAGGGGTCAAATTGGCGCTGTAGCCGCTGGCCTACGCCACAGCCACAGCAATGTCAAATCCGAGCTGCGTCTGCCACCTACACCACAACTCACGGCAACACCAGATCCTTAACCCACTGAGCGAGGCCAGAGATCGAACCGGCGATCTCATGGTTACAAGTTGGGTTTGGGTTCGTTGCCGCTGAGTCACAGTTGGAACTCCGGAAGCTTAGTGGTTTTATCAACCCATTTCCTGCTTGTAGAAGTTTGGGAGTCCAGCAGTCCAACAGTCTCCGTTCCTTTCAGTTCAAGCTGGCAGCATTTCTGCTGGTATAGCATCCTCGAAGTCCTTATGGGTCTCCTTTTGTATGTCACAAAGATTCACATCATTACATACGAGTCCCCCACAGATCCTTCCTGGAAATAAAACATCTGTTTTTCCTGGTTTCTGCTGAGATGGTTGAGTGGATTCATGGGTCACACACAAAATATCCTCAACACTGGCAAAGGCTGTCCAACCACGACCATGGCCTTCCCTCTAGAACAGTTTTCTTATAGCAGCTCACCTAATTATGGCATCTTTCGCAACCAGGATAGGTGCAAATTTCCAAAATCAGAAAGTACTGGTTCCTTTTTCCTTTTCCTTTTTTGCTTTTTAGGGCTGCACCCCCAGCATATGGAGTTTCCCAAGTTAGGGGTCCAATCAGAGCTACAGCTGCCAGCCTACACCACAGCCACAGCAACATCAGATCCGAGCCACATCTGCAGTCTCCACCTCGGCTCACAGCAACGCCGGATCCTTAAGCCACTGGGCAAGGCCAGGGATTGGACCCGCAACCTCATGGTTCCAAGTCAGATTCGTTAACCACTGAGCCAAGACGGGAACTCCCGTGGTTCCCTTTTTTTTTTTATATAACAGTTCTTTTCTCAACATTTCTCTCTTCTCACATTTTAGTGTAATCAGCAAGAAGAAACCAGGCCACGTCTTTCTAATTGTGTTTCAAAATTACCTCAGCTAGGAATTCCCATCGTGGCTCAGTGGTAACGAGCCCGACTAGTATCTTGTGAGAATGTTGAGTTCGATCCCTGGCCTTGCTCAGTGGGTTAAGGATCCGGCGTTGCCCTGAGCTGTGGTGTAGGTTGCAGACACGGCTCGGATCCCGCGTGGCTGTGGCTGTGGCGAAGGCCGGTGGCTACAGCTCCTGTTAGACCCCTAGCCTGGGAACCTCCATATGCCGTGGGTGCAGCCCTAGATAAGGCAAAAAAAGACATAAACAAACAAATAAATAAATAAATATAATAAAAGTGCTGCTTTTTACCACTGTAAGACACAATTCGGCTAGACTTCCTGCTGCGGTATAACAGAGGTCGCCTCTCCTTCACTTTCCGGTAACATTTTCCTCGTTTTGTTCTGAGTCCGCGCGGGCAGAGCCTTAAGCATCCATATTTCCACCAACAGTTTGTTCAAGGCAATCTAGGCTCTTTCTATCATGCTTCTCAAAATTCTTGTAGCCTCTGCCTACCCATTACCAGTTCTATCTCCACACTTCTAGTTTTTGTTTTTTTTTTTCTTTTCACTTTTGGGCCACCCTCAGCATATGGAGCTCCAGGGCCAGGGATCAGATCTGAGCCACAGTCGCGATCCAAGGTGCGGCTGCGGCAACGCTGGATCCTTTTATTTATTTATTTATTTTGTCTTTTTAGGGCCATGCCTGCGGTATATGGAGGTTCCCAGGCTAGGGGTCGAATCGGAGCTGTAGCTGCCGGCCTACGCCTCAGCCACAGCAACTTGGCATCCAAGCCACGTCTGCGACCTACACCACAGCCACAGCAACGTGGGATCCGAGCTGCATCTGCAACCTACACCACAGCTCACGGCAATGCCGGATCCTCAACCCACTGACTGAGGCCAGGGATGGAACCTGCGTCCTCATGGATACTAGTCGGATTCGTTTCCACTGAGCCAGGTCAGGAACTCCTCCAACGCTGGATCCTTATCCCACTATGCTGGGCTGGGGCTGGAAACCAAGTCCCAGAGCCAAGAGGCCAAGGATCCTGTTGTGCCACAGCGGGAGCTCCTATTTCCACATTTTTAGTTATCTGTTACAGCAGCCTTCCACTCTCACTTCTAAAAATCTGTATTAATTTCTTTTCTCCCCCCCCCCCCTTTTTTTCTTTTTGTTCTTTTTAGGGCCGCACCCACAGCACATGGAGGTTCCCAGGCTAGGGGTCTAACAGGAGCTGTAGCTGCCAGCCTACACCACAGCTACAGCAACATGGGATCCGAGCCGCATCTACAAACTACACCACAGCTCACGGCAACACCGGATACTTAACCCACTGAGAGAGAGGCCAGGGATCGAACCCGCAACCTCATGGTTCCTAGTCAGATTCATTTCCACTGCGCCACGACAGGAACTCCTGTATAAGTTTCTTGATAACTGAAACAAAGTACCACAAGCTAGGTGACTAGCAGAAATTTATTTTTCACCATTTTGGAGGACAAAATTCCAAAATGAATGAGCGGGCCAAAATCAAGACATTGGTAGGTTTGTGTTCCTGTGGCGGGTCTAGGGGAGAGCCTGTCCCTTGCTTCTTCAAACTCTGGTGGCTCTTAGCATCTGTTGGCTTCACTCCAGTCTCTGCCACCATTGTCACATTGGCTTTTCCTCTTCTGCACATGTCAAATCTCCCCCCCTTCTTAAAAGGACATATGTGATTGCACTTAGGGCCCATTCCAATAATCCTGATAATCCCCACATCTCAAGATCCTTAATTTAATCACATCTGTAAAGGCCCTGTTTCTAACGGTTCCCATTGTGGCTCAGCAGTAAGGAAACTGACTGGTCCCTGACTAACATCCATGAGGATGTGGATTCGATCCCTGGCTTTGCTCAATTGGTTAAGGACCTGGCGTTGCTGTGGCTGTGGTATAGGCTGGCAGCTGCAGCTCCAATTCGACCTCTAGCCTGGGAACTTCCATATACCACAGGTGAGGCCCTAAAAAGAAAAAGAAAAACAAAAAGACCCTGTTTCTATATTAGATAACATTTAGAGTTTCTGAGATTAAGATCTGATATCTTGGGACGGGGAGACAGTTTTTATCCTATTTGAGTAATGTGCTAACACAATGGAATATTATAGAGCAGCAAAAAGGATATTTATACAACTCATTTCACTTCCTCTAGAATGTAAGCTCCATAAGGGCAGGGCCTTGTTTTACTCATTGCTGTGTATTCAGTCCCTGTAGAAAGATCACCTGGTAAGTGGTACCCAATAAATATTTGCTAAATGAATTACTAAAATGGACAATTATGAAGAATAATAGGGTAAACAGAAATTTTTATGGTAGAGTTCCCATTGTAGCACATTCAAAACAAATCTAATATCCATGAGGTTGCGGGTTCAATCCCTGTCCTCTCTCAGTGGGTTGAGGATCTGGCATTGCTGTGAGCTGTGGTGTAGTTCGCAAATGCAGCTTGGATCCCTCGTTGCCATGGCTGTGGTGTAGGCCGGCAGCTGTAGCTCCAGTTCAACCCCTAGCCTGGAAACTTCCATATGCTGCAGGAGAGGCCCTTAAAAAAAAATAGGTCAAAGACCTAAATGTAAGAGTAAAAGCTTGATAACTCTTGGAAGAAAATTTAAGGGTAAATATTTATAATCTTGGGTTTGGCAATGGTGTTATATATATATATATATATATATATATATATTTTTTTTTTTTTTTTGTCTTTTTGCCTTTATATAGAGCCACACCCGCGGCATATGGAGGTTCCCAGGCTAGGGGTCTAACAGGAGCTGTAGCTGCCAGCCTTCGCCACAGCCACAGCAACGTGGGATCCGAGCTGCATCTGCAACCTACACAACTCACGGCAACGCCGGATCCTTAACCCACTGAGCAAGGCCAGGGATCGAACCCGCAACCTCATGGTTCTTAGTCGGATTCGTTAACCACTGAGCCACGAAGGGAACTCCCAGGTTACTTATATTTGACACCAAGAGCACAAGCAACAAAAGAAAAAATAATATTTCATCAAAATTTAAGAATTCTTGTGCAATGAAGGACATTTTCAGTAAGGGTGAAAAGATAACACAGAATGGAGGAAAAAATTTTTTTTTCTTTTTAAGGCCACACCTGCATAGTATGGAAGTTCCCTGACTAGGGGACTCAGAGCCCTGGAGCCGAGCTATGTCTGCAATCTGTGCTGCAGCTTGTGGCAAAAGGCTGACTCCTTAACCCACTGACTGAGGCCAGGGATCGAACCCAAACTTGCATCGTCACAGACAGTATGTCTGGTTCTTAACCTTTTGAGCCACAAGGGGAACTCTGAGAAAATATTTTTAAATAATATAAGGTGTATACATCTTATAAAGTTCTGGTATCCAGAATTCATATATGTACATATATTAGGGCTGAACCCATGGCATATGGAAGTTCCCAGGCTAGGGGCTGAATCGGAGCTACAGCTGCCGACCTACATCACAGCCATAGCAACACGAGATCAGAGCCACATCTGTGACTTACGCTGCAGCTTGCAGCAACACCAGATCCTTAACCCACTGAGCAAGGCCAGGGATTGAATCCACATGCTTGTGGATATTAATCGGATTCTTTACCACTGAGTCACAATGCGATCTCCCTGAATATGTTTTTTTAAAAAACAAAACCTTACAACTCAACAATAAGAGCATTATCCAGGAGTTCCCCTGTGGTGCAGTGGAAATGAATTTGACCAGTATCTCTGAGGACGCGGTTC
This sequence comes from Catagonus wagneri, assembly GCA_004024745.2. NCBI lineage: Eukaryota > Metazoa > Chordata > Mammalia > Artiodactyla > Tayassuidae > Catagonus > Catagonus wagneri. The sequence goes on along the minus strand of PVHT021183667.1, from coordinate 1,311,911 downwards.
AATCCCTGGCCTCGTTCAGTGGGTTAGGGATCCGGTGTTGCCATGAGCTATGGTGTAGATTGCAGGCATGGCCCGGATCTGGTGTTGCTGTGGCGTAGGCTGGCAGCTGCAGCTCCGATTTGGCCACTAGCCCGGGAACTTTCATATGCAGTGCGTGCAGTCCTAAAAAGCAAAAAAAGAAAAAAAGAAAAGAAAACAGACTCTAATTGAGTAGGTCTAGGGTGAGGCCTGGGAGCGTGCATTCCAACTGATGCTGTTGCAACCCGGCCGCAGATGCCCCCTGGGACGGGGGTGGATGGAGGAGCAATCGACTGCAGCTGAGGTGCCAGCCCAGAAAGGACTCTTCCTTCTGGATGGTCTCCTCTGGGAGCCTATGTGGTGCAGGACATACGTACACTAAAACAGTATTCACTATTAAACTGAAAATAACATACCATCCAGCAATCCTACTCCTAGGCATATATATGGACAAACTATAATTCAAAGAGATATATGCACCCTGTTGTTCACAGAAGCATTATTCACAATAACCAAGACATGGAAACAATCTAAATGTCCATCAACAGATGAATGGATATAGAAGATGTGGTATATATATACAATGGAATACTACTCAGCCATAAAAAAGAATGAAATGATGCCATTTGCAGCAACATGGATGCCACTAGAGATTATCATACCAAGTAAGTCAGAAAGAGAAAGACAATTACCGTATGATATCACTTAAATGTGGAGTCTAAAATATGGCACACATTGGAAGTTCTATGTGGCACAACATTGGGTTAAGGATCCGGTGTTGCCGCAGCTATGGCTCAGGCTGCAAATGCAGCTTACGATTGATCCCTGGCCTAGAAACTTCCACATGCCATGAGTTCAGGCAAAAAAAAGAAGGCACAGATAAACCTATTTACAAAACAGAAACAGACTCACAGACATGGAGAACAGACTTGCGGTTGTCAAGGGGGAAGGAGGAGGAGTGGCATGGACTGGGAATTTGGGGTTAGTAGATGCCAACTACTACATTTAGAGTGGATAGGCAATGAGGTCCTGCTGTATAGCACAGGGAGCTATATCCAATCTCCCGGGATAGAACATGATGGAAAAAAATACCCAAAAAAGGAGTTCACTTCGTGGCTCAGCAGTTAATGAACCTGACTAGAATCCATGGGGTTGTGGGTTCAATCCCTGGCCTTGCTCAGTGGGTTAAGGATCTGGCGTTATGGTGAGCTGTGATGTAGGTCACAGATACAGCTTGGATCCCTCAGTGCTGTGGCTGTGGCCGGCCGCTGTAGCTCTGACTCGACCTTTAGCTTGGGAACTTCCATATGCTGCAGGTGCGGCCCTGTAACACCAAAAAAAAAAAAAAATTATATGTGTGTGTGTGTGAATGAGTCACTTTGCTGTGTAGCAGAAAGTGGCACAATATTGTAGATCAACTGTACTTTAATACAATTTTTTTTTAAAGTTATTCATTGTTTATCTGAAATTTATGTCACTGACTGTCCTGCAATTTCACTTGCTAACTCTGGAGCTGTGGCCTGGAGGGCTTGGAGCTGTGGTTGCCAGGCAACCCACGTCTGAAGACCCTCAAGGCAACTCAAGGCAGCTTGCCTGGTGGTCCTGTTGTCCTAGCAGACAGTGTGCCCTTGTGCCACCCTCCCCACTGCCCTTGGATCTGACCACTCTCTGAGGAAGGCTCCCCTGGAAGCTGCCGCACAGACTCAAAGCCGGCTGCCTGGTCCAGCGGCCTGCCCAGTACAGGAATCCCCTCGGGTTGGAATCCCTGCCAGGCAGCCTCGCTCCTACACGGTGGTTAGCGACCATGGACCAGGAGCCAGCTTACGTAGTCGTTCCCGCGAGGGTTTGGGACCGGGCAGACTTGGGTTTGAGGGGAGACTTGGGCGTGTGTCTTACTGTCTCTCTGGCCTTGACATCTACCTGTAACAGGTAGATAACACTTCTTATTCTCCAGCTCTGATGATGCGCTAAGATCATTTCTAAACAGTGCTTGGGGCACCGCTAGGCACCCAGTAAGTGCTCAAGACATGGGAGAAACCATTGTTTCTCTCTTTTTCTTCCCACAACACCCAGCGCGGCGCCAAGCTCAGCCAGCATTTAGGGTTTGCCTGGGGGACTGAACCCCAGGACCCTCCTGGAGCAGTGAGGAGGCATGATGCTCTGACCTAGACAGGGACGCGCTTACACCTCCCAGTTCCCATCCCAGTTCTCTGTGACCCAAAGCCAAGTGGACTTCCGCCTCTAAACCTCGGTTTCTTTGTCTACAGCGTGGGGAACTGCTAACACGCCCATTCAACAGATGGGGAAAGTTAAGGCTTCTGACTTGCGGTGAATGGCTGAGCATCCTTTCCTCTCCCATTCGGGGCCCTTCTCTAGGGGCGGCCTGCCCTGGGATGCTCCCCCCCCTGCCCCTTAGCCCAGCCCTGAGCTGGTGGGGTGCGCGTGTGGCTGGGGTCTGTACCTCACCTGGCTGGCCTCGGCGGGATGGAGTCCATTGGCAACAGGGTAACTCGGGGCTCCTGGTGTTCTCCCCAAGGCTATGCCGAATCCTCTGGCCTTGCGCCTTGCGTCTGTGGTTGGTCTGGCTCTGGCCTGTTCCGTGCTATTCCGTTGTCATTGGCAGGACGGGGCTTAATGAAGCTGGATCTGGGCCTGTCCCAGCCTCTCGCGGTCCCCGATGTCTTCCTGCAGGAGCCAGTGCTCATGTGTTTATTTCTTTGAATGTTGAGTCTATTTGGCCCCGAGGGATCAGAGCTGCCTGGTCCCAGGGTAGAGGTGTCATAGTCTGTCCTGCTTCCTGGCCCTGGGCTGGCACTGTCCCTTTCTTTCCCTGTCCCAAGACCTCTTCTCTTTCTTGGCCTCTGCCCTGTTTGTACTGTGATTGGCCCAAGAGAGGGGTGTGGGCTGGCGGATGCCCTATAAAGAGCCTAGAGGCAGCATGGGGGCCTGGCTAGCCCACCCCAGGGCCCCTGCCACTGCCCCCGGCCGAGCTGGGTCCCCTCCTTCCTGCCCAGCTGAGGCAGGGCCTCTGTGATGCTCCGGTTGCCATGGTGATCCTAGATGAGAAGGCCATAGCATTCTGCCTCTGGAACCGCCACCCATCTGTCCAGCTCTGTTCTGCCTGCACCCGGAGATGGTCTCAGCCGGAACATCCGGGAGCACAAGCTCTACTGCTGTCAAAGTCTCTTCTGGGCATGCCCCATCCCTTGGACGTTCCTTCAACCTCAACAGAGACCACTGCCCTAACAGGTAAGATTCCACCCCTCCGAAACTGACCTCCGTGGCAGAGGTGGTGATGGGTGGTAAAAAAGGCACAGGATTCAGAGTCAGAAGACCCAGATTCCAGTTCCAACCTGGCCCTTTGTGGCTGTGTAACCTTGAACAAGGTGGGATTTGAAGTTCAGCATCCTCCTTTATAAAATGTGGATAATAATACCATACTGAACCATCCTTCAATAAGGCCTCTGTGACTTTTCACGGGCTGTTCCCCTGATATGTAATGCTCTTCCACCCTTCTCAACTCAAACTCCTACTCATGCGTCAAGACCCAGCCCAAATGCTCCCATCTCTGTACAAGTTTCCCTGGCACAGATATTAGGCCTCGGCACTCTGTTAGACTTTTGTAAATGTTTCCCTGGTTTTTTGTTAACCGTGAATTCTTGGAGGCAAGAATCAGATTAGACTCGCTCTGGCATCAGAAACGGTTTTTGATTGACCATGTTGCGGAATGGAAAGCAGAGGGGGCCGACACTGATGGGGTTTGGCCTTATCCTCGCAGAGGTCCTTCCTGGGGTGCTTTTAATCCAAGCATGGCTTGGGTCAATAGGTGTGTGCTGTGGCCTTTCTGTGTGCCTGAGATATGTAGGGCTGGTTGGGGACACTTTCATGGCTGAGACCCAGTGGGAAAGACCTTGTCTTGTGCCTGTCTTCGCAGTCGGGTGGGGCCAGGAGCAGCCCCTCCTGGGGTGTCTCTGGGACATCCTGAGACATCTGGGAGGCAAGGAGGGCTGAGCTGCACAGTCAGCTGGTCCTGCTGGGAATGTGTGTGTGTGTGTGGGGGTGCCAAGGAACCTGTGAATCAGGGAGAGGGAGGGAGGACTCCAGTGTCTCCCTCTCATGGCGCTACAGCTGCTGGTCAGGGTTAAGGAGATGAAGGTGCCATCCAACGCCTGCTCCACCATCCAGACTCTGACCATGATCAGGCTAGTCAAGGGCGCCCCCCAGTGGCCGCCTCAGAGGATGCAGGAACCTGACTCCACAGAGGCAGGTGGTCCATTTATTCCAACTCCTACAGAAGGAGCGTCCTCAGACCAAACGTGGTACCAGACAAGTTTCAGTTTTAAAACATATTTATTAATCATCTGCTAGATGGGAAGCTCTCCCTTGAGTGTTGATAGGGGTTTGTGGCGGAAGAGGGACTACAAGGAAGGGAAAACTCTCATAGCGGTGACCCTCGACCTGCACTGTCCACGATACTCACCTGGGGGACTTGAAGAAATACCAGTGATGGGGGTCCACCCGGACCAGCTGAACCTGGAGGGTGAGGCAGAGGCACCTTCCCTAGATGTTGCCCGGGAAACGTTAACAGGCAAAACTCCGGTTTGGAAAGCTGAATAAAACGTCTTCCCGTCCATCCTTCTCACCTGGGGCCCGGGGTAGGTGTTATTGCTCCATTTCACAGATGAGAAGACTGAGGCTCAAGTGAAGCCGCCTCTTTTCCCAGTTCAGTTGAGGACAGAAGACATTCCCTGATCTCTGAAGTAATTGTTTTCTAATTGTTTGCTGCAATTAGAAAAGTTCCCGGGGTCGTTATGAAATCGTTTCTTTTTCCAGGCAGAGCATTATAAAGTTAAAAATGATGCTCACAAAAATCACCCGTAATCTCAGCGTTATTAACGCTAAGGAGTATGGGACGGGGGTGGGGGCGGCTGAGTAGAGAAGGGGATTGAAGGAGAGAGGGAGGAGGGAAGGAGGGAGGAGTAGATTTATTTTAAGGCTCAAGGTCATACTGTAAATCAGGGCTTCCCGGAAAGTGTGGTCCAAAGACCATGGGCATGGTGATCCTCACGGTCCTTGTTAGAAATGCAGCATCTCTCGAGGTGCGGAATCAGACAACGGAGAACGATCCTGAGAAGCCTGCATGTTTAATAGACATTCCAGGCCATGCTTCTGGCCACTAAAGACCAAGGGCCACTGCTGCTTCACGCTTTCACTTAATGCAAGAGGAGGGATGTCCTAGACCCCCGTCACTTTCAGTGGCTTAGGAGGGTTCTCGCGGATGGACTGAGGTATTAAAATGTATGGAACCAGCTGCTGGATATTAACCAGCTGCCCTTGGGAACCTGAGCACATACTTCCATTTTCCCCAGGCTGGCTGGGAGCCAGCGGCACAAACACCAGAGCTGCTGTGTCACCCTACACCAGGCCTGGCCCCCGCACAGCAGCCCACCCCCCACCCCACCCCCGCCCCCTTCTCCTTCCATAGCTCTGAACCAACCTGCTAACTGGGTCCTGCCAGCCAATGACAGCCGGAATAACCTATGATGTCACCAGCAGCCAATCAGAGCTCCTCGGGGGTATATGCTGAATTCCATCATCTTATGGAGGTGATGGAGTTCTAAAGCAACAGCCATCCTTTTCAGAAAGGGACTCTGAGGCTTAGGATCGGAGGCCCGCCCAGGGTCACCACACCAGGTGGCAGAAGCGGGACTTTTGACTGTGGTCCAGCGTTCTCTCGGGTACCTACAGTGCCGTCAAAGCCCACAGGGACCTGGCAGATGCTGCCCTCCCTGGATGGTTCTTAGGACGGGAGATGAGGCCCAAGGCTCCACCCCTCCTCCCCACAGTTCTTGCTTCCAGACCTCAGGGGTCAGAAACTGATCCCCCCACCTCCTCCCCCTACCTCCTCCCCCCACCTCGTCCAGAGGAAACGGCAGGATGGCCTTGAAGGTTGCCCCCAATTCCAGCTCTGGTCTCAGCCCCGCTCCCCCCAGGAAGGAATTAGAGGGCCCTGGCTGGACTTCCCTCCCTGCTGCTTACGAGGAGATTATGGGGAGGCTCCAAGACAAGGTCTCCTTTGTGGAGGCCCCGGCTTAGGGAGTCAAGTGACTGCTGAGCATACACGTCGGCAGCGCCAGCCCCTAAGAGTGGGCAGCGGCCCTGGCAACAGGACCCCAGAGAGTCCCGCCAGTTCTGCGGCCAGACCTTTTGTGGGAACGCCTGAGCAGCCTGGAGCCCCATCTGTGAGTAGGGGTGACCCAGCAGGCTGGGCTGGGAGCGTTAGGGGGCTTTGGGGGAGATGACTGGCTCCGCACCTGTACACGTGATGGATCCATGCAGGTAGCACCTGTGCAGGTGTGCAGGCACCTGTGTGTCCACGTAAAGGTGCGAATGAATTTAGTGTGAACCGGGCAGAGAGAGAGCCAGTGTGGCTGCATCGGACCAGGTGAGGGCGGTGCCAATCATTGCTTCAGTAAAAAAAAAAAAAAAAAAAAAAAAATTGGGGGGCCGCCCTGTGGCACATGGAGTTCCCAGGCCAGGAATCAGATCCGAGCTGCGGTTGCAACCTAGGCCGTAGTTGTGACCTAAGCCACAGCTGCAGCAACCCCCGATCCTCAACCCGCTGCTGGGCTAGGGCTCAAGCCTGTGTCCCAGCGCTTCCAGGACACCGTGGATCCCATCGCAACACAGTGGGAACTCCGGCTTCGGTCCATTTTTATTGAGCACCTATGAGGACAAAACAGGAGCTTCCATTACCAGGAGGGAATAGGCAGTGAACAAGCAGATAGCCCGCAAACTAGATTTGCAAGTATAACATGATGGGTGCTGTGCTGAAAAACTGAGCAAGGGCAGGGCAGGGAGTGCCAGTGGTGCCAGGATGTTATTTCCAGGTAGCGTGGGTGGGCGTATCCTTTCTGAAGGTGACCTGAAGTGGGGGTGAGCCATAGAGTCAGATTAGGAAAAGCATCCTCCAGGAAGGAGGCTCAGCAGGTAGAAACCTGGGGCCACCATTCAGGAAACGTCTCCGTCGGTCAGGCTCTGCTCTCGGCACCGGGGATAGGGTGGTGGCCAAGGCTGGCCAGGCCGCTTTCTAATTCTCACTCCGCGGTCGTGGAGGAAGCTAAAGGGAACCCTTGAGTGTGGTGGGCCCCAAACACAGGATGGAGCCCAGCCCGTGGACATTTCTGTTGTTACCTTTGTCATACCATTTAAGGGCACAGAGTTCTCTGTGTCTTCTGTGCCAAGGCTGTGGACAGCCTCCAGGCTCATTTCCTGGCTCCTCAGAGGTCACCTCACCCCCTCCCAGTGTCCCGACGGGAGAATTGAGGCCCAGAGCAGGGAAGGGTCCTAGCTAAGGTCACTCAGGAGTTTTGGGCAGACTCTAACCAAGGTCCCCGCTCCCTCCTGGCCACCCCCAGGTCACTATCCCTCTCTGTCTGTCCACCAGGGCCCAGCCCACCTGCTGCAGCCCAGTGCCTGGCCATGACCGTCACCTACTCAAGCCAAGTGGCTAATGCCCGTTTAGGCTCCTTCTCCCGCCTGCTGCTGTGCTGGCGAGGCAGCATCTACAAGCTGCTCTATGGCGAGTTCCTTATCTTCCTGCTCTGCTACTATACTATCCGCTTCATTTACAGGTACAGGGGGACAAGCCAGGCCTGGAGCTCCTGGGGGCCTCCCAGCCACCTAGGGGGCCAATGCACAGAGGTCTGTAAGGCTGAGCTGAGCTTGCGGCCAAGCCCTCAGGGCCCGGGGTGGAGGAAAAAGGAGGCATCCTGGGAGGGCAGCTCAGTGCCAGTCAGAGGATCTCAAACACCCTTTCCTCCAACCCAGGGAGGGGCCTTAGGACTCAGGCTGTATTGGTTCCACTCAGTCAGGCTGTTTTCCTGAACCCCACGTAGTCTCATAAGCACAGGCAGTATTTTTTTTTCCCAATAAAAATGTTTACTCCCTGAGGTTGCAAGTTTGATCCCTGGCCTCGTTCAGTGGGTTGGGGATCTGGCATTGCAGTGAGCTATGGTGTAGGTCGCAGACGTGGCTCGGATCCTGCGTTGCTATGGCTGTGGTGTGGGCCAGCAGCTGTAGCTCCGATTCGACCCCTAGCCTGGGAACCTCCCTATGCTGCAGGGAGGCCCTAAAAAGGAAAAAAAAAAGTTTACTTAAGCAATAAAATATAGGACAGATATAACCACAGAATATGTGAAAACATTTTAAATGGAAAAAAACATTAACTATGGCAATGAATGGAAAAATATCACATACAGAAAATTCCTGAGTTGATAATAATACTAATAGCAAAGTGCATTGATTTTCTTTGATTGTTACTAGTGTATCAACATACTTAAAAATTAGGCTTTATTATTATGGCAGGGGCAGGGGCTGTACTGGCAGCATGTCGAATTTCCTGGGCCAGGGATCGAACCTGTGCCACAGCTGCAGCAACATCGGATCTTTAACCTCCTGTGCTACGGGGGAGTTTCCATAGACCTTTTTTTTTTTTTTTTTTTTGTCTTTTTAGGGCCACACTTTTTTTAGGGCATATGGAAGTTCCCAGGCTAGGGGTCGAACTGGAGCTGCAGCTGCCAGCCTATACCACAGCCACAGCAATGCCAGGTCTCAGCTGTGTCTGCGACCTACACCACAGCTCACGGCAATGCTGGATCCTTAACCCACTGAGCGAGACCAGGAATTGAACCTTCGTCCTCATAGATACTAGCTAGGTTGTTTACCACTGAGCCACGACAGGAGCTCCCATTGACTATTCTTTTTTTTTTCTTTTTGTCTTTTTGCCTTATCTAGGGCCGCACTCGCCGCATATGGAGGTTCCCAGGCTAGGGTTCTAACAGGAGCGGTAGCTGCCAGCCTTCGCCACAGCCACAGCAACGCGGGATCCGAGCCGCGTCTGCAACCTACACCACAGCTCACGGCAACGCCGGATCCTTAACCTACTGAGCAAGGCCAGGGACTGAACCTCATGGTTCCTAGTCGGATTCGTTAACCACTGAGCCACGACAGGAACTCCCCATTGACTATTCTTTAGAGCAGTTTTAGATTCATAGCAAAACTGAGCAGAAGGTACAAAGAACACTCATAAGCCTCACCCCCGCCCGCCACACACACAGTGTCTCTCCCAGTATCAGCGTCCTGCTGCAGAATGGGACACTGGTGATAACAGAAGAACCCACATGGACACATCATTATCACCTAAATTCCACAGCTTACATTAGGGTTCACCTGGGGTGTATATCATTTAGGTTTGAGCAAATGCATGATGACGCGATCCATCGTTATAATAGTATTGTGCAGAGTATTTTCACTGCCCTAAAATCCCTCTGGGCTCTGCCTATTCATCCCTCCCCACCGTACGTATTTTTATTTATTTATTTTAATTTTTAGTTAGAGTTGATTTGCAATGTTCTGACAATTTCTGCTGTACAGCAAAGTGACCCAGTCATATATATATATATATTTTTTTTTTCTTATTCTCATATTATCTTCCTTCATGCTCTATCACAAGATGTAGTTCCCTGTGCTGTACAGTAGGACTACATATTTTTAAAGAGCAAACACTCTATTTCAACCTGCTTTCAAACAACTGTCTTTTGGATGCTTTAAAAGGGTTATCGGTGCCTAAAACTGGCTCCTTCAGCAGGAGCTTTCTTCCTAGGGCCTCATACAAAACCTCCAGAGAGGTTCTCCTCTAGGCATAGAGCAGAGGACGCACTGGGGTTTCCAGGCTGCTGGAGAAAGAGGGGGACCTGGCCCAGGCTGGAGGCGGGGCCCAGGCTGGAGGGGGAGCCCAGGAAGGGCAGTGAAAGGGATATGGAGGAGGTGGCGCTGCCACACTCCTACCTGGGCCTGGCCGGACTCAGGACCGGTCTCAACCATCTCCTTCCAGTGTCTCCACCTTTTTAACCACCCCCCACCCCGCCCCAGGATGGCCCTCACGGATGAACAGCAGGTGATTTTTGAGAAGCTGACTCTGTATTGCGACAGCTACATCCAGCTCATCCCCATTTCCTTCGTGCTGGGTGAGCTCCCCCTTCCGCGTGTCAGGGTCCAGTGGCTGCTCCAGGCTCCAGACGGGCGGATCAAGAGGAGCTGGTAGGGGAAGGCCAGTGGATGTCAGTGCCTCCCGTGGTTCAGGGCCATGGGAAGCCTACAGCTAGAGGGACTGAAGCTAGACCTTAGGAAGGACGGCTTCCTCTTAGCACTTGAGACCCCGCTCCGAGGGCAGCGCTGACAGTACAGCAGTCCCTAAAGCCTTGCGCAGAAGGGGAGGGGTCTGGTGGATCTCCGGCAAAGGCCGCGGGGCCAAGAGAAAAATCTCGAGGCTCTTGTGCCTTTAAGCGAGGCTCTGACGGTCTCCCCATCCCGAGCGCCTTCCAGGAGGGTTGGGGCTGGGCCGAACCCCGTTGGAAAGATGGAGAAACCAAGGCAGCGCCCTCGCTGGGCTCTGGCCGCAGCCTGGGCCTTCGCCCCTCGCCCCCCACCCCTCCTGCCCAGGCTTCTACGTGACGCTGGTCGTGACCCGCTGGTGGAACCAGTATGAGAACCTGCCGTGGCCCGACCGCCTCATGAACCTGGTGTCGTGCTTCGTCGAGGGCAAGGACGAGCAAGGCCGACTGCTCCGGCGCACGCTCATGCGTTACGCCAACCTGGGCAACGTGCTCATCCTGCGCAGCATCAGCGCCGCGGTCTACAAGCGCTTTCCAAGTCCCCAGCACCTGGTGAAAGCAGGTGGGCGGGGCTGGGCGGGGCAGCGGGCGGAGCCAGAGCTTGCCGGGGGCGGGGCTGGAGATGGGTGGAGCCAGAGGCCCCTGGGCCGAGGATTGGGTGGGATCAGCCCCGCCCCCCCGAATTGGGTGGGGCGGAGTCAGGTGTCCACAGGAGTTAGGGCTTTGAGATGGGGCTGAGGGCTCTTGGGGGATGAAAGGTGAGGGCTCAGCCCAGAGCAGCGCGTAGTAGACACTCCGTGATTATTTGTTGACAGAGTGTGACAAAGGACTCTGAGGTCCCTATGCGCTCAGTAGGGACTTGACCTTGAACTCTGGGCCCTACCCGGCAGGGCCTGGCCAGCCACCCCTTTTGCAGGTTCTGCTATCCGTTGTCTTCTACACTCTGCCTCGCAGGCTTTATGACCCCCTCGGAACACAAGCACTTAGAAAAACTGAGCTTGCCACACAACTCATTCTGGATGCCCTGGGTGTGGTTTGCCAACCTGTCAACGAAGGCCTGGATTGGAGGTCGAATCCGGGACCCTGTCCTGCTCCAGAGTCTGCTCGACGTGAGCCCACTACCCAGCTGGGGCTGCTGCAGAGAGGGTTTGGGTCTTGCCCCATGTGGAATAGATCTCCTACAAAGAGAAGTCTTGGGCCCCTGAGGGTCTTCCCAGAGTTTGCCATGGGACTGTAGGATCTTTTCCAACAGGACCGCACAGCCCAAGGTGGCCCCTTCCCAATTTCCCCTCCTCTCTCTTCTCTAAAGTGAACCTCTGAGATCCTGGTTCCTTTTGGGTAGACGAGGAGGCTGAGGCACGGAGAGGTTAAGTGAGCTGCTCGTGACCACACAGCCAGGGCTGGACCATGAGCGCCAGACCCTGGTATCTGGGGAGGAGCGGGGGGTGAGCCTGGGAGCACAGCTGGTGGTTAAAACCCTCCCTCCTGCCCCTCCCCCAGGAAATGAATGCCTTGCGTACTCAGTGTGGACGCCTGTACGCCTACGACTGGGTCAGTGTCCCGCTGGTGTACACCCAGGTGAGGCCTAGGCTGATGAAGCTGCCCCTGCGGGAGACCCAGGCCAGGAAGACTCAGAAAGCAGCCTATGATGGGGAGGGCTCACTTAGAGGCTAAAGAAGAGGCTCACCCTGGAGTCGCGTCTAGACTTTGCAGGTTTTCCCTAGTGTCAAGTTCAAGGAGTCCAGGCCCCCGGTAGAGGTAGTGTGATCATCTGCATTTCAGAGCAGAGACCGTGGGAGTTCCCGTTGCGGTTCAGCAGAAAAGAATCTGACTAGCATCCGTGAGGACACAGGTTCGATCCCTGGCCTTGCTCAGTGGGTTAAGGATCCGGCGTTGCTGTGGCTGTGGTGTAGGCCAGCGGCTATAGCTCCAATTCGACCCTTAGCCTGGGAACTTCCATATGCTGTGGGTGCAGCCCTAATAAGACTAAATAAATAAATAAATAAATAAATAAATAAACAAATAAAAGACCAGGGAGACCCCGAGTCAGACCAAAGCCTATACACCCAGCCTAGGGAGCTTCCGGATCCCAAGGTCTCCACCCAGCCCACACAGCCCATTTCTGTCGCCGCCTCCTTTCGCTCTCAGGTGGTGACCGTGGCGGTATACAGCTTCTTCCTGGCTTGCCTGGTTGGGAGGCAGTTTCTGAACCCAGCCAAGGCCTACCCCGGCCATGAGATGGACCTCGTTGTTCCCCTCTTCACGTTCCTGCAGTTCTTCTTCTATGCCGGCTGGCTGAAGGTGAGCCTCTCCAGGACAAGGCCAGGGGTGGCCCAGGAGGTCACGGCCAGCCAGGAGAGGAGGGGCCCCACACGGTGGCTTTGGAGACGGGTCAGGCAGAAAGTCATCATGGCGGGGGGGGGAGCTGGAAGGAACCAAGGTTGGAGAATGGGAACAGGGCTGCAAGGGGTCCGGCTGAGGGTTTCCAGAGCCTCGCCTCCCCTCAAGGTGGCAGAGCAGCTCATCAACCCGTTTGGAGAGGATGATGACGACTTTGAGACCAACTGGATTGTCGACAGGAGCTTGCAGGTGGGAGAGCGGAAAGGGGCCTGGCCCGCGGCCCTCCCCACACTGGACCCAGGGAGGGGGACCCCACAGTTCTGGTGGGAGGCCTCGCCGTGGACGGCCCCCCAACCATTCACGCGTAGAATTCTCAGCCTGACTCTTGAGGCAACAGGCAGCACCAGTCTCTCAATTTCAAAAGAAGGGAATCTGAGGCCCCGAGAGAGAAGTCACCTCTCCAGGCGAATTTGCGGTCTTGCTTGGGCTGACCTTTCTGTTGGACTTGTCCTTCTGTCCCCAACGACCAGGTGTCCCTGTTGGCTGTAGATGAGATGCACCAGGACCTGCCACCCATGGAGCGGGATATGTACTGGAATGATCCAGAACCACATCCTCCCTACACAGCTGCTTCTGCCCAGTCTCGCCGACCCTCCTTTTTTGGCTCCACCTTCAATATCAGGTGGGAAGTGCCAGGGAACCACTTCGGTGGGTAAAGACCCCAAGTGCCAGGGCCTGCTTAAGAACTTAGAATAGCTCTAGTTAATGCATATGGCTGCCTGTTAAGTGCTCAGCATTATACTAAGCTCTGTATACATAATCTATTTCTTCCTTTTTTTTTTTTTTTTTTTTTGCTTTTTAGGGTTGCACCTGTGGCATACGGAGGTTCCCAGACTATAGGTCCAATTGGAGCTATGGCCACCAGCCTACACCACAGCCACAGCCACAGCAACACGGGATCCAACCCATATCTGTGACCTACACCACAGCTCACGGCAACGAGGGATCCTTAACCCACTGAGCAAGGCCAGGGATCGAACCTGCAGCACCATGGTTCCTGGTCGGATTCATTTCTGCTGCGCCATGACGGGAACCCCTACATTAGCTAATTTTTTTGGGGGGGGGTTCCAGTAACTTTGATTTGTTTTCTGCAGTTTTCAGATAAAGTCCAGGTTTGGAGAGGTTAAGTCAGTGCCCAAGGTCACATAGCTAGCAACCAGCACAGGTGGACCAGGTATGTCTGGTCCAACACCACATTGCACTGGGTAAGGACTGTAAAAGCTCTCAGGGCCCTCAGGTGACTCCAGTCGAAATTCCCCGCGTCCAAAGTTGGAAACTCCGAGAGAGCAGGGACTATCTCAAGGGCAGTCAGTGATTAAGTGATGCAGCTGGGCTGTCAGGGTCTGGTTCCTGTCTCGGGTTCAGAACTTTGTTTTCTGATAAGCTGAGGCGTTTGGATGGGGAGTGAAAATGGAGTTCCCAGGGCAAGGCAACAAGCAGGGGCCGGGTCGTCACAAGTACTTTCTGAGTAGACTTGGCGTGGAGTTGCCATTGTGACTCAGTGGGTTAAGAACCCAACTAGTACCCGTGAGGATGCAGGTTTGATCCCTGGCCTCGCTCAGTGGGTTAAGGATCTGGCATTGCTGCAAGCTGTGGTGTAGGTTGCAGACACGACTCAGATCTGGCGTTCCCGTGGCTGTGATGTAGGCCGGCAGCTCAGCTCCAATTGGACCCCTAGCCCGGGAACTTCCCTATGCCCTGGGTGCAGCCCTAAAAAAAATGAAAAAAGTAGACTCGGTGCTACAGAGTATTGGCCTCAGGTCACCCACAGCAGCCAAAGTTTCCTCCACACGAGTCCGATTTCCCTGATTTAGTCAGAATCCCTTGGGGGCTGTAGGTGGGCCACCGTGGGCTGACGGGCCATCCCAGATGGACCTCTCTCTCTCCCCAGAATGACAGAGTAGAGGACTTGGGAGAGTGTTTGCCGCATGTCAGGAAACCATACCATCAAGGTTTTCTTCCAGAGTATGAAAAGCACTGTCCTAAGAAACGACCATCCTGTTAAGCTGTATTTACAATTACTCAAGTCTCTCGCTGGTGTGAGGAGGGTTTGGATAAGGGACTAGATCAAGGGTGGGGGCTTGCTTAGGTCAGAAACATTTGCGGAGGTCGCCCTGAGTCTCCACGGTGTGTTCTCCAGCAGCTGGGGAGGGTGGATAACAGAATAATAACACAGGGGCCTTGTCCCCAGAACACTCACAATTCAGGGAGAGGGTTCAAACCCAAGGCCCAGACTCTGGATACAAGGTGCAAAGTATTAGAAAGGAGGAGAAGGGCTCAAAGAAAAGTCAAGTCAGGCCTCAGGCCCGTGTCCCTCCGGTAACCCCTGAGTTTCTGGCTTGTTCCCAGTCTGGGTAAGGAGGACATGGAGTTCCAGCCGGAGGAGGAGGAGGAGGCTCACGCTGGCATCCTGGGCCACTTCCTAGGGCTGCAATCCAGTGACCGCCAGCCCCCCAGGACCAACTCAAAGACTAAACTCCTGTGGCCCAAGAAAGAAGGCCATTTCCACGAGGGCCACCCCAAGACCTTCAGGGGGGCCAGGCTGGACTCTAGTGACCAGGAAGACAGCAAGCCCTGGAGGGAGGGTGGCTTCAAGTCCGCCGCACTGTATGGGAGGCCGGGCTACCACAGTGCCCCACAGACGCCCCTCGGCCACACCGCTATGGTCTTCCCACCTGAAGAGGCAGCGCCCTCAAGTCTTCGCAGAGTCTCAGGCCTAGATGACACTGTCAAAGACCAGAGCCTTCAGCCTGCGACTCCCAGCACCAAGAAGAGTTTTGAGCTGCTGCCAGAGAGCGCTGAGGCCCCAGCGGAACACCCGCAAGTGAGTCACGTGAGGAGGAAGACTGTGGAGTTTAACCTGTCCGATCTGTCTGAGGCCCCCGAACACCTCAAAGAACCGCATTTGGAACAACCGATGAGCATCTTACACGCTATCCTCAAAGACCACAGAGATCCCTACTGGGCCTTGGAAAACAGGTCTGTCCTCTCCCTGAACCAAGGTCACTGAACCCCTGCGTCCCCCAGGGGTGGGAAGCCCACTCTTCTTCCACAGTCGTCCTGTGGTCCTCCGGCTGCTAGGGCCCTGTGCCCAGCACCAGCTTGGCGCACACACCTGGCTGCCACAGCAGGGCCCCAGGGACGCGCCGGGGACTTTGGCTCGTGTCACCCACGATCCTGACATCACCAAGCCTTCTCTGGGACTAAGGCCCAGGACGATGTGGTTGCACTGACAGGAATGCAGCTGAAGGGCCACCAGGCCACACTTACACAGGCAGGTGTTACCGGTGGACCTGGTTCACTTCAAGCAGGGGTGGCGAGACACAGGAACATGGGCAGAACTGAGAGCTCTGGGTTGTATGTAGCCCCAGAACTCAACTTACTGGATATATCGGCTTAGCTGGGAGGTCACACGTGAACCCTCCCACACAACCACCAGCACTCCTGCAGAGGGTGCCACCCCCCCGGGAACTGGCACAAGGTAGGGTGCGGGCATCCAGGTCCCTTGCAGGTGTGTTACTGCTTCGGAGACCTCACCCAAAAGAGCTCTGAACTTAGAACGGCTCTTCGTGCTTCCTTGAGGTCAGGCCAAAGTCGTCACGGTACCATCACATGTACCCCCTTGCCCCAGGTTTCCTGGCCACTCATACAATGTGGGAGTCCAGCCTGCCCCCCCACCCCCGCCCCGAGGTTCTTGGGGTGGCCCTCGTGGAATTGTCTCCACCATGTGGCATCCTAATGATCTGTGTTAGCGCAAAGAAAAGCTCTTTTTTCTTAGGCCCACCCCCGCCACCCCAGTCACGTGGGAGGGAAGTGTAACTTGCTATTTGTAGATTCTGTCATTCTGTGGTCAGAATACATGGCTTTGTACTGAGCACTGAATAAATCCTCCCACCTGCCATACTTCTAGGGCTAGACACCGTGGCTGGGTTAGCAAGGACGCGGACAGCTCTGCAGTCCCCACCACTCTGCTTAATACTCAAGATGCCGCCGCCTTTGTGCTCTTACTGAAGCTATTTTCATATTGAAATGAAGCTACCTTTCCATACTCACGTCAACCTTCTCGAATTCTCACTAGGGATGAAGCACACTCCTAGCCCATCTCCCAAGGGGGATGCTTCACCGGCCTGGTCCCACCTGCGTGTACACCAGGACACTGATCCAGTCATAGCCATGTAGCTGTCCACACTGAAGAACACGGGCCTGTGTCAGCCTGAACCAGGCAGTTAGCTTCCCGGAGAACAAACATCAGTAGCTTCAAGACTGTCTGAAGCTGTAAAATGCCTTTTGTACATACAAATTCTCGAAGTTAGAACTGCTGGAAACATGTAATACGAAATACCTAATTCAGAATCTGGAGTCCTTACATTCTCCTGTCTCAGTCCAACACACCCAAGCCTTGGTATCTTTCCAAAACCAAGGAATTTAGTAAATAAATACAAATCTTCCCAGGCGTCTCGTCTTGTTTGGTGTGACTGAATCGTGGCACTTACTTTTTTTTTTTTTTTTGTCTTTTTGCCTTTTCTAGGGCTTCACCCGCAGCATATGGAGGTTCCCAGGCTAGGGGGTCTAACAGGAACTGTAGCTGCCAGCCTTCGCCACAGCCACAGCCACGCAGGATCCAAGCTGTGTCGGCAACCTACACCTCAGCTCACAGCAACGCTGGATCCTTAACCCACTGAGCAAGGCCAGGGATCAAATCCACAACCTCATTGTTCCTAGTCGGATCCATTAACCACTGAGCCACGAAGGGAACTCCAGCACTTACACCTTTAACAAAGATGGCCTGGGTACATTTCTGGCCAATCCCAAGAACTCAGAGACAACAGCTGGGTACCAAATTACTTTATTTGAAGGAATGGTACTAAGGAAAGAACTGAAGTAGCTGTTTTGGTAGGACATAGAAAAGGTGAAGGTAACCCAAACACGCATGCAATGCACTACTCGGGCGACCAGGGAGGTCAGCCCCGTGGCTCCGGGAGGCCAGCCGAGGGCTTAGCTCTCACTGCTCCCCAGGGTGTGCTTGTCAAACAGATACTCGGCCAGGCCATACTCGGGGGCCCCCATCCTGTGCAAGTTGGTAATGTGGTCACCCAATTCTTTGATGGATTTCACCTGCTCATCCAAGTAATGCGTCTCAATGAAGTCACACAACTAGAAAACAGAACGAGGAAGAGTTACTGGTGAGCTTTACCGGGTCCCGAGGTGAATGATTTTCTCCTCTTCCTCCCGGGTGGCCGATACTCACGTGGGGGTCGTTTTTGTCAGTGGCCAGTTTGTGCAGTTCCAGCAGTGACTGATTCACGTTTTTTTCCAAGTGCAGCGCACATTCCATTGCAGTCAGCCCATTCTCCCAGTCATCACGCTCTGGTTTCTAAACGAGAGGGAGCTAAGTCAATGCATCTGCAACCTCTGCCTTTAAAGACAAGTCAGCAAGCACCTAAGGTGTAACCCCTGTGCTTGGAGAAAGGAATATCCAAGCTTCCCTGACAACAGTTTCTATTTCACTATCCTTGCCCCGCTACTGTTGGCCCACGTTAACTTACACAGAAAAAGCATGAAAGCCACAAGCTCAGCGTATCTATCTGTGTCTGATAAGAGCAACTGCTCATCTCCGTGCTTTCTGCCACCACAAAGGAGTGCCAGACAGATGAGGCACGACAACCTCAGGACCTTCTGTTCACCTTGATATCCTGAAGAAAGATTCGGCCACCTCGCTGGTTCTGCAGCTTCATCAGTTTCTCAGCATGTTCCCTCTCCTCACGAGATTGGTGAAGAAAGTATTTGGCAAAGTTCTTCAAAGCCACATCATCGCGGTCAAAATAGTATGACTAAAAAGTGAAACACGAGTCTGTTAGTCTAGGCTTCCTTTCTCCACGCGCAGCAAGGAGTTTGGGCCTAAGGAGATCAGAGCAGGTTGTGTTTCTGCATCGAACAAAACAGTAATTAGTTCTTACTCCGAAAGGCAAAAATGAAGCTTGGTCCTTGAAATTGAAAGCTTACCACAAGGAGCATTTAGAATAGAACAGGAACTGCCTCCACCACAGGACAGCCTAAGCATCTGTATTAGTGCAAAGTAAAGTTTTTTTCTTTTTTGGCCGCCCTACAGCATAGGGAGTTCCCTGGCCAGAGATCAGACCCAGGAGCCACAGTTGTGACCCACAGGACAGCTGTGGCAGCGCTGGATCCCTAAAACCACTGGGCCAGGCCAGGGATGGAACCTGAATCCCAGCGCTCCAGACACACTGCCGATCCCATTACACCACAGCAGGAGATTCAAGTTCTTAGAGCCAGTGTCAAATCTGGTCCAAGAGAGGAAACTGAAGTATTTATCCTGCACTATTAGTGCTTTCTCCTCCTGTCTCCCAGGTTAATCCACCTTAAAACAGGAATTTGCCAGCTTACTGTAGACTCCACGGCATTTCTAAAAGTAACCCACTAGGGAAGTTGACAGATACGGGCAACAATGTATGTAAAATGTATACCCGGTAGAAAGCAAACTTTGACTCTGTTTTAGACCCTTGCTAGGTGTTCCTGAAATGGAAGAGCAGTCATAGAAACCCAGGCCTGTTCCAAATCCATCTGGAACCTACCTATTCTTGGATGGTTACATAATGGTAAGACAGTTCTAAAACTCCCACCACACCGCCTAAATCCAGGGATTTGGAAAACTCATCCCTGTGACCACTGCATGAAAAAAATTTCTGGCCCTGTTAACTGTTGATGGACTTTATCCAGGAACTAAGGGTTCAATCAGGCCACAACCTTTAGACAAAAAGGATAAAGAACGAGGTGGCCGGGCGCAAGGAGGGGTTACTAAGACGCCGGTGGCGGAAGGAGAGATTTCTAGAGATGCGCTTCTATTCAAGTGCGACTCAGCGATAAGCCGAGCAAACGGGTGGAGACGGCTGTTCGGGTGGTCAGCCCACTGGAGATAAACCACTTCACACCAGCCCCCACGGCTGCTATTCGACACCATTACCCAGCAGGCTCCGCCGTATCCTGGGGGATGGGAGCTGGACCTCTTCGCCTCCGCCCAGGATCACGTGATCGGATGCAGCGGAGGGAATGGAAATGCAAAAATCCACCTTCCTAACTGCACTATGCTGCTGGCGGCAAGCGTGGCAACCCCGGCAAGAAAAAAAAGGGGCGGTGGGTGGGCAGAGGCAGCTGGCCTACAAAGGGGCACTCCCAGGGATCGATCGGAAAGGAGCCACTGCTCAAGAATTTCTGTGAAGGTCCCGTGGGACCCCGAGCAGCCTCCATTTTCCAGAACGGCGCAGAGGCGGGAGGTCCCGCCCGCTGGCCACACCCCCGCCCCCGCTAGCCCGCCCGCACTTACCATGGACAGGTAGACGTAGGAGGCATAGAGCTCCAGGTTGATCTGGCGGTTGATGGCCGCCTCCGAGTCCTGGTGGTAGTTCTGGCGCACCTGCGAGGAGCACGAGGTCGTCATGGCGGGAGGCTGAGAAGAGGCGGTGGCGGCGGCAGCGGCGGCGCGGGAGCGGCGGCGGTGGCCTTGGGGCGGTCCGAGGGCGCTGTGAAGAGGTGGCGAGGGCTGGCTCTGAGCGGCCGGCCGGGGCGGGTGTCGAGCGCCGGGTTCCGTCCAAGCACTGTTGAAGCAGGAAACCGCAGCGACTCTCCGCGAAGACTGTGGCGCAGGTAGTCGCGGCCCGGCGCTTATATCGGGACCGCGCGTCCGCCCCGCGGCGGCCAATCACGGCGCCTGCCCGCCGCGCGGCGCCCCGCCCCTTCCGGTGGGTGGGCGGGGGGCGGGGGCGGTGCCCCGGGACGGTGGGGGAGGGGAGGGAAGCGGTCGGCTGGCGAGGCCTGGGGGTGTTGGAACCCCGGCCCGCGCCGACGCCGTGGGGTGCGTTTCGTGGGTTGGGAGAGACGACCCGGGAAGGGCAGGAAGTCCGGCTCGAGGCTGTGACTGCCTGGCCGTCCTGGGCTTTGGAACCGACGGGAAGCCGTCCGGGGGGGGGGGGTGCGTCGAGGCCATTCCAAGAACCGAAGCGGGCACCCCGAGACTAATGGCCAAGGTCATGTTAAAAATCAGAGCTGCAGAGCTGCAGTTGCCACACTCCGAGGTGCAAATAGGGAGCCTGGAGGGTGAACGTGGGCCCGGAGTGAGTCAGAGGTTGGGCTTGGAAAGGGCCCAGTTTCGGTTCCTCAAAGCCTAGGAAGGGGCCGAAGGCAGCTGGGGTCGGGCCTCCTGCAGCTCTGGCGGCCAGGTCCGGCTTTGGCTGGAACTGTACATGGCCCCTCGTGCAGTTGCTACAACAAAGCCTGGGCGGGTCGTATTTCCCGAAAGACCGCCTTCCTGAGGGAGTCGTGGGGGTGAGCCACCGGGGTTCTGAGACAATCGCTGATAGCTTGAAACTCAGAGACCAAGGGGGTTAGAAAATGACGAAAGAAGCCGCTTGGATCTGAAAAGGATGCTGTGAGGCCATTTTGAAATGGCCGATAAAGCCCCAGGAGCTTCAGGCTCAGGAGATCCTACAGGGAGCCACCCCCTGTGTTCTCCTTGGAGAGAAGCTGATGGCGCTCAACGTGAACGACAGACGCCAGGGACTGTGGAGTGGCAGGGGCAATGTGTGTGGCTTGCAGCAGTGTCCCCGGCACTGAGTGGGTGCGAATTCTTGGCAGAACTGGAGCTAGTCAGAGCGCCTGCCCACCCCCTCAAGTCTGCTGCCCGCAGGGTCCACTATTCTTAGCCAGGTCCTTCAACACGTGGGTAGGGGACCTACCCAAGACCCTTTTCAGGGTGTTCACAAACGTGTAACTGTAAGTTGTACTTCTAAAACCTTTAAAACAAACATTTAAAGGAACTTCACTAAAAGAGGAAAACAAGTTGCTGGTAGAATTGCAGCAATTTCTCTTGGGTCTTTATTCATTTCAAAGTGCACATATGTTACTTTAAGGAAAGAAAATGTTCATGGGGCTAGGGCTGCAGATAAGAAATTAAGCAGAAGGATGATGGGCGAATTCAGACAAGGGGTGCCTTACCCAGTCTGGGACAGGAGTTCAGGGAAGGCTTCCCTAGAGAGTGACACTTGAACTAAGTGAAGGAAAAGCAAAAAGGAAGATGAAATGGGGGAGGGAGATGGGAAGGGGCTTACAAGCAGAGAGAGCAGCACATGTAAAGGCATAAGGTGTGGAAACACATGGCCTGTCCAAGGCACCTTAAGAAAATGTGTTGGGGAGTTCCCGCCATGCCTCAGCGGAAACCAATCTGACTAGCAACCATGAGGACACAGGTTCAATCCCTGGCCTCGCTCAGTGGGTTAAGGATCCGGTGTTGCTGTGAGTTGTGGTGTAGATCGCAGATGTGGCTTGGATCCCGAGTTGCTATGGCTGTGGTGTAGGCTGGCAGCTGTAGCTCCAATTCGACCCCTAACCTGGGAACCTCCATATGCTGCAGGTGCAGCCCTAAAAAGACAAAAAAGGGAAGGTAGGAAGCGTGTTGGCCTGAGAGTAGAGTCCCTGTTGGAGAAGCCCGGAAGGGTAGTATGGGGCAGATCAGGAAGGGTTGGGTGCCCAAAAAAGGGATTTAATTTTATCCTGAACATGGAAACACTAAAGGATGTCTGGGAGTTCTCCTGTGGCACAGCGGGTTAAGGATCTGGCATTGTCACCGCTGTGGCTCAGGTCGCTGCTGTACTGTGGGTCCAGTCCCTGCTCTTCCAACTTCCACATGCAACAGGCATAGCCAAAAAGGAAAAAGAGAAAAGAAAGGATTTCTAGCCAGAGAAATACTATGTTTTGTTTTTAGAAATCTTACATTGAATCAACAGAAAAACTATTAGGATAAGATTATGACAGAGTCCCCAGATGCGAAGTTTTCCTATATAACAGTAACTACCAGTTAGAAAATGTAGTGAAAGAGAGAAATGTCTTTCATTTACACTGACAACAAAAGCGTAAAGTAGCCGGGGATAAAGTTAACAAGAAAGGTGTGAAGAAAACCATAAGTGTTTACTGCTGCACAGGATAACTTGCATAAATGAAGAGATGCCATGTTTCTAGAGAGCCAACCTCAGTTTTGTACAGATCAACCTCAGTTTTGTACAGATCTCACCAAACCAACCTATAAATTCGGTGCAATTTCTATAAAACTCAGTGGTCTTTGTGAACCTTGACAGACTGATTCTGCAGTTCATTTGGAAGAGTGTGTAGAAAAGCTGATAAGCATTGGGGGGGGGAAGGTTGCCCTCCCTAATAGTGAAAAAAAAGTGGTATAAAATATTTAGTTGGTACTGGCACAGGACGACCTGAGTAGATCAATGCCACTAAACGGTCCAACCCCCATAAGAACGGGAACTTGGTCTGCTCAAGTGGCCTTTCAAATTAGGAGAGAAAGAAGGCGGTCAACAAATGGTGTTGAAACAGTCGATAGCCACGTGGGGGAAAATGACTCACTCTGTATTTCAAAATACGTTTCAGATGGATTAAATATCCAAGCCATGAAAACAGCCTATAAAGTTATTAGAAGGATATATAGAAGATTATCTTTTAGAAAGATGGGGTAAGGAGTATTCCTTTTTTTTTTTTTTTTTTTTTTGCTTTATCCAGGGCCACACCCGTGGCATGTGGAGGTTCCCAGGCTAGGAGTCTAACAGGAGCTGTAGCTGCTGGCCTTCGCCACAGCCACAGCAATGCGGGATCCAAGCCACGTCTGCGACCTACACCACAGCTCACGGCAACGCCGGATCCTTAACCCACTGCGTAAGGCCAGGGATCGAACCTGCAACCTCATGGTTCCTAGTCAGATTCGTTAACCACTGAGCCACAACGGGAACTCCAAGGAGTATGCTTTTGAGGCTGTCAAAGCCATAAAAAGAAGTTAGCTGGCGGATTTGACTACTTAAAAATGAAAATCTTGGTGACTTACAGGTTTGGCAACATGGAGGGTGGGAGATTCTGGGCTGTGGGGGAGCCAGAGTGACCCCCACCCCCAGCACCTCTCCCCCAACATACACACTTGCCTGGAGACGATGCCCAAGCAAGGAGGACCAACTATAAACTGGACGGAAGAAAAAAGGCCAAGTCTTCAGAAAATAAACAATCGACCAAAGCAAAGAAAATCAATGATCCTGTGATTCCTGAAAGAGCTCCAAAAGGTAACAAGACTGGGAAGCAGGATGTTACTAGAGGGCTGTGGTTGTCAGGTGCATTTAATTACAGGAAAGAGATGAATTAATTAATTAATTAATTAATTGTCTTTTTGCCTTTATCTAGAGCTGCACCCGCGGCATAGGGAGGTTCCCAGGCTAGGGGTCTAACAGGAGCTGTAGCTGCCGGCCTTCGCCACAGCCACAGCAACGCAGGATCCGAGCCGCTTCTGCAACCTACACCACAGCTCACGGCAACGCCGAATCCTTAACCCACTGAGCAAGGCCAGGGATCGAACCCGCAACCTCACGGTTCTTAGTCGGATTTGTTAACCACTGAGCCACGAAGGGAACTCCAAGAGATGAATTTAGAACAGAATTGGCCTCTTTGCAAGTGGAAAGAAGAGGAAAAGAGAAAATCCAAAATTTCTGGGACTTGTAGTATTGAAGTTAGAACACTTGGTCTTTTTCAGCCAGTAAAAAAGAAAATCTAGAAAATCTAGAAAATCTAGAGTTCCCTCATGGCTCAGCCGGTTATAGATCCCACGTTGTCACTGCTGCAGTGCGAGTTTGATTCCTGGCCCAGGAATTTCTGCATACTGTGGCCTGTGGCCGCAGCCAAAAAACAAACAAACAAAAAAGAAATATTTTTGAGTAACAAAGGCTGATTAAGGTGAATCCTCAGGGTAATGACGAAATCAAGGCCATGGCTGTCACACTGTTAGAATGTGTGAATGGATTAAGGTAGTCTAGTAAGTTCTTTCAGTTGGACAAAGCACTGAGGGAAAAAGAACAAAGGGTGTGATCCCTTGTAAACTTGATAAATTCAAAATATGTAGAGTTACATCTTTGAGAGAGGCATATCCAGAAAAAAAAATTTTTTTTTGTCATTTTAGGGCCTGACACATGGCATATAGAGGTTCCCGAGCTAAGGGTTGAATCTCAGCTGTAGCCACTGGCCTGCACCACAGCCACACCAAATCCAAGCCACATCTGCAACCTACACTGTAGCTCACCGCCACACCGGATCCTTAACCCACTGAGCAAGGCCAGGGATCGAACCTGCATTCTCATCGATGCTAGCCAGATCTGTTTTCACTGAGCCATGACTGGAACTCCTTAGAAAATATTTTTGAGGCGTTCCCGTTGTGGTACAGTGTAAATGAATCCAGCTAGGAACCATGAGGTTGCGGGTTCAATCCCTGGCCTTGCTCAGTGGGTTAAGGATCTGGCGATGCCGTGAGCTGTGGTGTATGTCAAAGACACGGCTTGGATCCTGTGTTGCTGTGGCTGTGGTGTAGGCCAGCAGCTGTAGCTCCTGTTAGACCTCTAGCCTGGGAACTTCCATGTGCCATGGGTGCGGCCCTAAAATGCAAAAAAAAAAAAAAAAAAAAAAATTGAATGTAGTTACTGGCCTATGAAGCTGACTGGAATCAAGTTAAGTAAAAAACCAACAGAATTGATCTTTTCTTTGCAAAAACCAAGTGATTTAATTTTTGTAAATTAAATTATAATTAATATTAATACAATTCATAATCTTAGTTGTTTCAAAATACATTATATGTATTTTGATGCTTGAATACAGCTGAAACAAGGTGCAGAACCTTTCTGTTATCCCAGAGTGTTTGTATTCCTTTCCAGTCTCACCTGGACCCTTCAAGACAACCACTCTTTTGATATTTTTCAGTATTGATTAACTTGGGGTGTTCTAGAATTTCTTACAAATGGAATCATAGAACAACAAAGATGAAAGACTGTAAGACAAAAGATACAATAAACAAAATTAAAAATACAAATGATAGATTGAGTTCATATTTGTAGCTTGTTAGGTAGTGAACACTGTAACCACAGCATACAATGTATATTCATATGTATAACTCTACATTGTAGACATAAAGATCACTTTTAGATTATCTTCCCTGCTACTGTAAGTTCCTGGAGGGGCCGGCATTGGTTCTGTCTTCATACACTTAAATGCAAAAAAATGTCTTTGTCTTCAAACTCTTAAATGCAAAAAAAAAAAAAAAGCGTCTTCATACACGTAATTACACAAAATGCACTTAAAGCATTTTTTGTTTTTGCTTGTTTGCTCTTTAGGGCTGCACCAGCGGCATATGGTGGTTGCCAGGCTAGAGGTCAAATCAGAGCTACAGCCGCCAGCCTACGTCACAGTCACAGCAACGTGGGATCTGATTCGTGTCTGCAACCTACAGCACAGCTCACATACCGGATCCTTAACCCACTGAGCGAGGCCAGGGTTCGAACCCGCAACCTCATGGTTACTAGTCGGATTCGTTAACCACTGAGCCACGATGGGAACTCCCCCGGAAAGTTGTTCTGGTGCACACAGAAGGTTTCTGGGCTCCTTGCTTGATTAAACACGTGGAGCTGCAGTGACCATCATGGAGGCAAAAATGCGGGTCAGCTTGGGATGTAGAAGGTACTGCAGGAGGCCGGCTGCGAAGAATGAAAGGAAAGTCTTGTGCTGGGTGTGTGTTTTCCACAGCTTCTGGCAAGCTTCCACGTATCAGAATCACCATCCCTAAGCTTCTAGATTCTTCTGAAGCCCTGGCCTGGTCTTTGGACCTTTGTTGACAATGACTCCGCCTCCTTCCTCTCCAGCCCCAGCTCCTCCTGACTCTGGGAGGTGGGGACCTTGGCTGGGCTCCCAGGCAGGCAGCGGCCTCCGTGGGAGGAGCCTCAGACTAGAGAGGAGCCGGGCGGGTGGTTTCTGGAGGACATCAGCTCATCTGGGAGCGGGAGGCGGCAGGGGGGCGGTAGCGTGGAGAGTTCCTGCCCCACCATGACTCAGCATTCTGCTGAGTTAGAGGCGTTGGGCTTCGGAGCCAAAAGTGCTTTGTCATCGAGGGGAGGGGACGGCCGGAGGGTTTTACTGTGGGGGGAGGGAGGAGGGGGGACGGCACCCCCTTCCATTTACTAGTGTGGCTGGGTGTCCAGGCTGGCCCAGGAACAAAGGGGTCCAGTTCTCGATGCCAGGCTGCAGCCCGTTTTTGCGGGAAAGGGGAGGTGTCTTCATGCTCATTTTTTCCTTAGTGCCTTGCTGCCCCTCCAACAGAGGTTGGAGGGATAATAATAGCTAAGGGTTATGATTCCACAGCTGGGAAACCGTAGACCTGAGAAAGTCAAGGCTTAGACAGGACTTTATACACTTTTTAAGTTTATTTTTTTCCAATTGAAGTATAGTCGATTTACAATATGTTAGTTTCAGGTGTGTAACACAGTGATTCAGATATATGTATATACACTTTTTCAGCTTCTTTTCCCTTATAGGTTATCACAAAATACTGACTATAAAGTTCCCATCATGGCTCAGTGGTAACGAGCCCAACTAGTATCCATGAGGACGCAGGTTCGATCCCTGGCATCGCTCACTGGGTTAATGATCCCGTGTTACCGTGAGCTGTGGTGTAGTTGCGGACATGGCTCAGATCCCTTGTTGCTGTGGCTGTGGTGTAGGCTGGCAGCTGCGGCTCTGATTCAACCCCCAGCCTGGGAAACTCCATGTGCCCTAAATAGGGTGTGGCCCTAAAAAAAAAAAAGCTTAAAGACAAGCCCTCTGAACTATGGTTGCATCATCCAGAAATGTACCCAATCTGATTTAGTATTAATTTTTCCAATTTTTGAAGTCCAATTTCCTGCACGCTTTACTTTTCTTAAGTTCAGGGAAAATCCCAGATACTTAAAACACCAACTCTTCGGTGAAAACATCCTTTAACCCTCTCTCTCCCAGTCCTCACCTATGCTTCCAGCCCAGTGTTTCTCCTTCCTTGTCATCAGTGTCCACCCCGCCCCCGGGGCCCTGAACGGAACCCACCCCACAGCAGTGACAACTCCAGATCCTCAGCCCGCTGAGCCGTAAGGGAACCCCCATGACAGTGAGGTTTGCATGAACGGTTTTGGACTCTGCTTTTTCACATAGTATTGTTTCACATACACCTTCCAACCATGAATTTATCCATTTTAATGACCATACAGAATTCCCTTGTGTGTCCTGTCCTACGTTTTCAGGTTTGTTTGTTTACAGCGGCGACCACGGCATATGAAAGTTCCCAGGCCCGGAGTCCAATCGGAGCTGCGACTGCCGGCCCACATGCCGCACCTACGGCACGTGGAAGTTCTCGGGTCAGGGATGGAACCCTCACCACAGCAGTGACTATGCCGGCTCCTTAAACACTAGGCTACCAGGGAACTCCTGGAAGGCCCACTCTTTAAGGCATCTCAGGCCTTACCGCGTCTGTGGGAGTTCCCTCCGGGAGAGCCCAGTCTGCCAGAGACCTCATCCCACGGGCCCTGCCTGTTGTTTGCTCGTCTGCCTTCCCGCTGGACTTTGAGCTCTGTTTTGACCTGTGCCCCAGACCGTGGCGCAGTCCGGGGGCGCTTCCAGCTCTAGCAGTTTACAGCCCTGGAACCATCACTGCCCAGTGGAATATCTAATCTCTGCCTTCCAGACAACCCTGGGTATGTGTCCACATTCTAGAAGCTTTGAAGAGCTCACCTGGCCTTTCTGACCCTTGATTTTTGTATTTATTTATAGTCTCTGGAGCCAGCCCTCCCCCAGGCTACCCTGCATGCACCCTCGACCCAAACACCCTGGGTGCCCTTGTCACCGCCATCCACGTTGCACCCCATGAGCTGGTTCCCAGACACATGGCATGCCCACATCACCCAGTCCCGGCTCAGCCGTGCCCACCCTGGCCGAACTGAGAGAGGCCTGGCTCAGCAAAAGGCAGCCTGGAGAGGGGTAAGAGAAGGGTGGTGCAGGGAATTCCCGTTGTGGCTCAGTGGTAATGAACCCGACTAGTGTCCATGAGGATGCGAGTTCGATCCCTGGCCTCGATTAGTAGGTTAAGGGATCCAGCATTGCTGTGGGCTGTGGTGTAGTCGCAAACTCAGCTCAGATCCCTCATTGCCGTGCCTGTGATGTAGGCCAGCAAGTGCAGCTCTGATTAGACCCCTAGCCTGGGAACCTCCATATGCTGCATGGCCCTAAAAAAAAAGAGAGAGAGAGAAGGCTGGTGCACTTGTCCAGGCAAGGCTGGGCAGCCAGGGGGCTGGGAGTGACACGGAGGCTGGTGTCTGCCTCGCCTTTCACCCTGTGGGTGCTTACTTCACCTGTACCCGGAGGCTGAACAAGCACAGTCCTGCCTCTGCTGGGGGAGGCTGAGGTTTGAGGCAGAAGCTGGAGCTTCAGACAGCACAGAGTCTGGGGATGGGGGTGGGGTGGGGACAAGGCACAGAAGCTTTTTAGGAATCTGCAAAGTCTGTGGCCTGTGGCAGAGCGGAAGAAAGGCAGCCCGAGGCTAACTAGGCCGAGAGGCCTCAGAATGCAGCAGCAGTGAGCAGCTGACGGACTTTCCAGCAAAAGGCCAGAGGCGCAAGTCCAGTCTGGGCTGCTAGCTTTTCTGGCTGAGCCAGCACATGAGGCGGGGTGGTCAGCAAAGGAGAGTCCTGGGGTGTCCCGGGGGAGGATCGGGACCCCCAAAGATCTTACTGTTATCATGGAAGAAGCCCCAGTCAACCTTTGGCTGCTACTAGTGTCCCCGGCCCCTTATTTCCAGCCTGCAGAGCCACCTCCAGCCTCAACCACCGGTCTCTGCCATCGATCCAGGATACTGAAATATGAGGACATTCAGGGCCCTTTTATAATATGCTGTAGTATTTGCATATAACCTATGCATATTCTTCTGTATACTTTTTATTTATTTACTTATTTATTTATTTTAGGGCCCTACCCGCAGCATATGGAGGTTCCCAGGCTAGGGGTCGAATCGGAGCTGTAGTTGCTGGCCTATGCCACAGACACAGCAACGCGGGATCCAAGCGCATCTGTGTCCTACACCACAGCTCACGGCAACGCCAGATGCTTAACCCACTGAGTGAGGCCAGGGATCGAACCCGTGTCCTCATGGATGCTAGTTGGGTTCGTTAACCACCGAGCTATGACGGGAACTCCCTGTATACTTTATTTTTTATTTTGGGGCTGTGCCCAGGGCAGGCAGAAGTTCCCAGGCCAGGGATTAAATCCACGCCACAGCAGCAACCCAAACCACAGCAGAGGCAATGCCGGATCCTTAACTCGCTGAGCCACCAGGGAACTCCCCCTCCTGTACACTTTTAAATTGTGTCTAGATTACTAATACCCAGTACAGTGTAGATGCTGTGTGAATTTTCAAGTTTTGCTTTTTGGAACTTTCAGGAATTTTTGAAAAAAAATGTTTTCAAGCCCATTGGTTGAATCCCTGAGCGTGGAACCTACAGCTATGGAGGGACAATTGCGGTCCCTTTTCTGCCTGTCCCAGCTTTATGCAAAGCTAAGCACCGCACTCCTCCGCTTAAAATTCCTCCCAAGCTGTGCTCTGCCCTCAGATAAAAGTCCACATTTTCCTTGCAGCAAGCGCGAGGCCCTGGCCATCTGTCAAGCACTCTCCTCCTGGACCTCCTCTCCAGCTTTCCCACCTGCCTACCCTCCCCAGCCCAGCAGTGGTCCCCTCACACCTTGAGACATGGGACCGATGGCCCTAGACTGCCCTGTGCTTTCTGCCTGAAAACAATCCAGCCATCTACACGCGGCTCATCCGTCCTCCAAGAAGCATCCCCCGCCCCCCGCAGAGCTGAGAATTTCTATCCTTTGTTCCGTCCAATGCTCTGGACATTTCTGCGTGGCCGGAAGTATCCCAGTGACCTGTTTTGTTCCCACCTCCTGCACCAGAAGGGGAGCTCCCGACTGTGTCCATATTGGCAGCGTCTCCCTGTCCCCACGTCGGCACCTGGGAGGCTCCAGGCTCCCAGACAAGCGAGAACCGTGTGTTGGGTTCATTGAAAAGTCCGGCTCTTACTCACCTTTCCTGTTACTGAGGGATAAGCCTCCCTGCCCCTTCCCACACAGGTTTGCTTTACCCCTCTTTTTTTCACTTTTTCAGCCGCACCCTCGGCACATGGAAATTCCCGGGCCAGGGATCGAACCCAAGCCATGTCTGAGAACTACAGCTGAGGCAACCCCAGCTCCTTAACCCACTGTACCGGGCTAGAGATCAAACCAGAGGCAAGCCAGATCCTTAACCCACTGTCCCACAGCAGGAACTCTCGCTTTTTCCCTCTTTACTTAAGGACTAGCGCTTTCTACCCACAGTGTGGAAGATGCAGAGAATATATGAGCTTCTATGGGGTCCGAGGATTATTCCCCAGCAGAGACCTGAGGACCCTGCAAGGCAATGGGGTCTGTGACCCGTTGGGCCGTGGCGATAATGACGCCGTGGTCGTGGGCTCCCTGCTCTGCAGTCTGGTTCCCTTTGCAAGTGCCGGTGGCCACAGCGTGTTCCCTCAACCGGAGGAATTTGTGGGACGTCACAAGGGGCCAGGGAGGAAGTGTGAAAGGATAGATTCTTTCTGCTAGAAAACAGGCCACGTGCTTCCTGGACATGGGACTAGAACATTCTCAGAGTGGTTCTCATCCTAGCATCATGCCAGAGAGTTCACACGAGTAAGTGTACACATTACTGTGGCGGAAACCAGCCATACTTCCGAGGACGAGGAGGTGGTGGCCTGGCTGTAAGTCTCCTCTTTTTAGAGGAGGAAACTGAAGGTTAGAGTGGCTCAGTGACTGCCTGGCCTGAGGTCGTACAGCTGGGAAGAGACAGGGCTGTGCGTGACCTGGAGTCTAATTGTGGGGTAAGTTTCCAAATCTGGGACCCTGATACATCAGTGCAGTTTGGAAAATCAGCACAGCTAGAAGCCCATGACCTTGGGCCACGAGGCGTGGAGGAGGGAGACCCTTGAAATTCCAGTGGCCTGGAGACTGAAATTTGCTTCTAGACCGAGAGCCATTCCCACAGCCCCAAATCTAGGCAGAGATGAGCCGGCACTTTGAGAAATTTTAAGGCACCAAAGCTGGCACTTACTTTTTTTCTTTTCTTTTTTTTGTTTTATTTTTTTGGGTGGGGGGCCCTTTTTTTAGGGCCTCACCTGCAGCATGGGGAATTTCCCAGGCTCAGGGTCGAATCGGAGCTGCAGCTGCCAGCCTACGCCACAGCCACAGCCACGCCAGATCCTTTAACCCGCTGAGCGAGGCCAGGGATGGAACCCACATCCTCATGGATCCTAGTCGGGTTTGTTGCTGCTGAGCCACGATGGGAACTCCCAGCAGCTGGCACTTTTAAAGGAGCCGTTCTACCAACAGCTGCAACGGGCTGTTTTCAAAATCATAGGCTGATTTTGTTAGTAACTAGAGTCCATCCGTGGGCTCAGACTTTTGTGGTGCTTTAGAAAGCATTGCTGGGGAGCCCATGGCTAGTCTCAGATGGTGAACTTGGTCTTTACTTGTCTCCCGAGCTTTGGTCTTTACTTTGTCTCCCGAGCTGGGAGGCCTAGGAGATAACCAGGAGGCCTGCAGACCCTTGGCTATTAGGTTGCATCCCTGAACAGAGCAGCCGGGTCCAAGCCCATCCTCACACTTGAGAGTACTTCTAGAACATACTATTCCTAGGGACCCAGGCTGCCTCCTCAGACTACTGCGCACCCCCGGGCCTGAGACCTCTCTGTAACCACAGGTGGACACTCCAGAATTGGGAGCTGTGGGCAACGCTTCTTCCTGGGGTTCACAGCTTCTCTCTCCCGGGCAGGATTTGAGAATCATGCTGACTTTCCCAAAAGAAAAGTCGGGGTCCCTGCTACTGAGGTTGACCACACATCAGCACACCTAGGAGGGCTCACTTCCCAACGAGGGCGATGCCAGCCCCTCAGCGGGGCCTCAGCCCACCTTGGTCTTCTGGGCAGAGGGCTCGCCCACCTGACGTTCTTTCCCTTTTTTTTTGCTTATGCTTTTTAGAGCCACGCCCACGGCATAGGGAGGTTCCCAGACTAGGAGTGGAATCGGAGCTGCCGCCACCAGCCTACACCACAGCCATAGCAACTCAAGATCCAAGCCAAATCTGTGACCTACACAACAGCTCACGGAACACTGGATTCTTAACCCACTGAGCAAGGCCAGGGATCGAACTCGGGTCCTCATGGATACTAGTTGGGTTCGTTACTGCTGAGCCACAATGGGAACTCCCAATTTACCTTTTAAATCATCTAAATGACAACTGATTCCTTCATGGATCACAGAATTTTCAAGCCAGGAAGTTAGTTTTGAGACCATCTAGTCTAATACTCTCACTTAGTCACTCAACCGACATCTAAAAATGCTGGCGTTGGAGTTCCCCTTGTGGCTCAGCAGGTCAAGAATCCAGCATAGTGTCCCTGAGGCTCCAGGTTCAATCCCTGGCTTCACTCAGTGGGTTAAGGATCCAGTGTTGCTGCAAGCTGCGGCGTCAGTCACAGATAGGGCTCAGATCCAGTGTCGACGTGGCTGTGGCATAGCCCACAGCTGGCACTCCAATTCGATCCCTAGTCCAGAAATGTCCATGTGCCACAGGTGGGGCCCCAAAAAGAAAAAAAAAATGCTGGTTTAGCCGCAGGCCCTAGATGAAGAGACCGAAGCCTGGAAAGGGGGGGGGGGCTGATTCAAGGTTACACAGAAGGACCAGACCCCCTTCTTGGCTTCTGACCCCCCAAGCCAACTCCTCTCATCCTGTGCCTCTGCTTCCCAAGATTAAATCCCCATGGCAATTGTTTGCATGCAGAAGTGAGCGTGAAAATGACGGAGGATTACGTACTAAGAAGTGGTCATCGCTCTCCTGGGCATAGTAGAGGTGGAAAAGGCTGCAGAGAGAGGGCAGAGGAAAAGGAGAAAGGAGAAAATAGGAGTTTCCATTGTGGCTCAGTGGTTAATGAATCTAACTAAGAGCCATGAGGTTGCAGGTTCGATTCCTGGCCTTGCTCAGTGGGTTAAGGATCCATCGTTGCCATGAGCTGTGGTGTAGGTTGCAGACGCGGCTTGGATCCCGCGTTGCTGTGGCTGTGGCGAAGGCCAGCAGCTACAGCTCCTGTTAGACCCCTAGCCTGGGAACCTCCATATGCCGCGGGTAAAGAGATGTCCACAATCCAAACCACATTTGTGAAGAATTCAAAGCACGCATACATGGAAATCCCACACACGCAATTTGCCTTGTAAAGGATGGCTGGAAGGAACTAAATGAAAAGTTCAGTTCTCCCTTCAGTACTAGGCCTCGCCAAGGAGGCTCTGTGTCTGCCCTCAGGAGCTCCAGTCACGTCCGACAACATTCCGAACCAGTGCCTTTAACAACCACCTTGTCTGGCCTACCCACCGGGTGCAAAGGCTGCGCGGGACCCCAGGGCAAGCAAGCAGCCGTTAGCAGCTGCGAGAAGGGACTTGTTGAAACGCTGCCCGTAACTGATCAGAATAGATTCTAGATGTCCTGTGTTTCTATCCAGGAGTCTGAAAGGCGCTGGAATCAAACCAATTAGGCCCTTTGGAAGGGCCGTCAGGATCCTCACCCCTGGCCTGGCTCACCCTGGGCTTTCTGAGCTTTAATAACCTTTCATGGCAGTTGTTGCCAGCAGCTGCCCAGCGTGCCAGGCACAGCCACCTGACAGGTGGCAGAGCAGGCTGGGGCTGCAAGAGGTCTCTGTCTCTCTTGGCGGGCCTCCTGCTGGTCGCGTTAGCGTTCTGCTTCATCCACACCCATCCCTGCAGGGCTCCCCATGTCCCGTGGGGCCCCATCTCTGTGCCCTTGCTTCTGGTTTTCCTCCATGAAGCTGCGCCCTTCCACCTGCCAAAGACCTATCCTTCCTCCAAACTCCGGTCCAAATCCTGCCTCCTCCAAGGAGTCTTCCAGGATTGGGAGCTAATCCCTTTCTTCCTCTGACATTCTCTAACATCCGTCCTTTCGGCCTTTATTAAGTGGTAGTAGGACTTGTGTCATTGCGTCACCACTCCCCCAGGACCACCCGGAGACCTCGGGCTCAACGCTCCAGGCACACAGCTGGCGGGGGTCAGGGTGGGGGAGCGTGTGTGGCACATGGCAGGTTCTCAGGACAGATGATGGTTGGATTTCATTGAATTAGAGGAATCCTTGCCCCAGAGGCTCCTCATTCCCTCAGACAGGATTCTTTGCACTTAATTAAAGATAGGGAGGACCCCCTCCTGCATTTTCTTCTTAGGAGCCCAGAATGGGAAACTCGGAAGCAGAATTGGTCTCCGGAGTTTGCCTGAAACCCACCCAGCTTAGTCAGCCCTTTAGCCAGGAAACTTTTTTTTTTTTAGGGCCGATTCCTTGGCATATGGAAGTTCCCGGGCTGCAGTTGCCAGCCTATACCACAGCCACAGCAGTGGTGAATCTGAGCCACATCTGCAAACTGCGAGGCAGCTTGAGGCAACTCTGGATCCTAAAACCACCGATCGAGGCCAGGGATCGAATCCACATCCTCACGGACGCTATGTCAGGTTCTTAACCTGTTGAGCGGGAATTCCTAGTGGGAAACTCTTATATTGCAAAGGAAAGTGTCCTTGGACTCAAGCTCCACCCAACTGAGTGAATTAAGTTCAATTCTTTTTCTTTAGATCAATCCGATTAAAAATTAATGACTAATAATAAAAGCAAATAATAATAGAAGCTAGTACTTTGGGGCCCTTACTAGAGGTGCCAAGCATGCTATTTGCCAGATTCAAAAACCGAGGCACAGAACTACAAAATCTCGTGCCCAAGCGTAAATCCAAGAGCCTGCAGGCTTAACCACTCCTTGTCCCCCTCCCGCTGCCCAGATCACTCATCTCTCTGCTCCAGCTCCTTCGCCTCCGCTGTGTTTGCCCAGGACCCATTGCGGGGTATCTCACGCAGGGACTTGGTAAATGAAGTGGGTAAATGGGAATTGGTCTGCTTATCAGTTTATCCTTAGGAAGTCATGGAGGGCATGAGAGGGAACCCCCAAAATACTGGGTCCAGCAACACAAGCAGTCCCGCTCCACACCCAGCTTCCTGGGCCCCCTGATGCTCTGCCATATCTAAGGAAAGGGACATGTGTGAAAAGTTCCCAGCTCAGAGGCATGAGTGTAGTCCCTCTACAGTGCTTCAGGGAAAAGCCACTCTGGAGAGCAGTGACTTCTGAGGTTGTACCCGAGGTGGATGGATGAGCAAGCTGGGAGGTCTGCATCGGTCAGGATGATTTTGGTTTCGGGCAACAACATCCAACCCACACTAGGTTCACAGCAAAGGGGATTCATTGGCTCATGTAGCTGAGAAAGCACGAAGAGGTGGACTTCAGGCATGGTTCCATCAGGGCTCTGTCCCCATTTCTCTGTGATTGTCTCTGGGATCTGTTCCCATCCACAGAGCTTCATCCTCAGGCTATCTTCCAGCAGCATCCAGGGTTGAAAGTATCCTGCTTCTTCCAGCGGAAATGGTCCCTCTCACACTCCCCATTTTACAAACTTATTGTCTGACTGGGTCTCACTTGAGTCAGTTCTGCCTCTTGGAATGTCTAAGTGGCTGCTTAGGAGTTCCCATAGTGGCGCAGCGGAAATGAATCTGAGTAGGAACCATGAGGTTGCAGGTTCGATTCCTGGCCTCACTCAGTGGGTTAAAGATTTGGCATTGCTGTGAGCTGTGGTGTAGGTCGCAGATGTGGCTCGGATCTGATGTTGCTGTGGCTGTGGTGTAGGCAGGTAGCTACAGCTCTGATTAGACCCCTAGCCTGGGAACCTCCATTTGCCATGGGTGCGGCCCTAAAAAGACAAAAGACAAAAAAAAAAAAAAAAAAAAAACAGCTGCTTAAGTAAACCTAGAAGATGGAGTTGATTAATGTTTCAAAGTGGCATTTGGGCCCCAGGTCTTGCTAGAGACAGGAGAGGCTTCTGCCAAGATTCTCTTGTCTGGCTGGCTTGTATCATTTTATCAAATAATACAATTAGCTTAGGAGTTCATGTCATGGCACAGCGGAAATAAATCCTACTAGGAAACATGAGGTTGCGGATTCGATCCCTGGCCTCGCTCAGTGGATTAAGGATCTGGCTTTGCCGTGAGCTGTGGTATAGGTTGCAGATGTGGCTCAGATCTGGCGTTGCTGTGGCTGTGGTGTAGGCCAGTGGCTGTAGCTCCAATTAGACCCCTAGCCTGGGAACCTCCATATGTCGCGAGTGCAGCCCTAAAAAGCAAAAGCAAAAGAAAGAAAGGAAGGAAGGAAGGGAGGAAGGAAGGAAGGAAGGAAGGAAGGAAGGAAGGAAGGAAGGAAGGAAGAAAGAAAAAGAAAAAAGCAATTATCTTCGAGGGAGGACACTGGAGTTGGGGCACCCAGCAGGCCTGTGCCCTTCAGAATTTTGTTTCCATGGGTTGGTCTGAAGACTCGCAAGGAACCCAACACTCAGATTTTGGAGGCTCCATTTCCTTCCACAGCAAATACATGAACTGTATGCCTACACCCTTCGTTTAACTTAACAGAAAAGTAGCTTAAAGAATAATTGAGCTCAACTGCAGTTGAATAGGTAACAGTGTTTACAATTTGTAAACTTTTACTTTTACTGATTTTGCTGTTCACTTTTTCTTTTTCTGTCCTTTTAAGGGCTGCACTCGCGGCCTATGGAAATTTCCAGGCTAGGGGTTGAATCAGAGCTACAGCTGCCAGCCTACAACATAACCCCAGCAACGTGGGATCTGAGCTGTGTCTCCGACCTGTATCGCAGCTCTCAGCCACGCCAGATCCTTAACCCACTTGAGCAGGGCCGGGGATCAAACCCGAATCCTCATGGATACTCGTTGGGTTCATTACTGCTGAGTCACAAGGGGAACTCCTGTTCACTTTTCGAATTTAGGAACCAATACGTTTTCGGGGGGGGGGGGGACCTCTGTGAATCTGACGGCCACTAGGGCCAGGCCTGTGGTGCTTATTATGGAGAAACGATCAGTTCGGTTGGAGGCTAGTGATGGTGGTTAGCATACCTGCGCCTGAGAGAACACCAGGCCCGGAGCCAGATCCACGAACGTTGGTCTCAGCTCTGCTGCTAACTAGCAACTTGACCTTGGGCAAGTTGCCAACCTCTCCAGGCCTCCATGTGGTCGATCCTCAGCTGGAAATATGGATGCTGGATTTCTCCCCGTGTACTTCCTCAAGAAGCATTCCTTCCCGCCGGAACAGCCGAGGGGATTAACTGAGTGTTGCTGGAGAGCCATGTAAACCCAATTCCTTTTGGAGCCATTTAGCAGACACTAGGTTTTTTTTGGGGGGGGTTGTTTGTTTGTTTTTTGGTTTGGGGATTTTTGGTTGTTTTCTTTGGTGGAGACTGAGAGCCATACAAGAGTGGAAATCCAGGTGGGTTTTTTTTTTTTTTTTTGTCTTTTTGCCTTTTCTAAGGCCGCACTCGTGGCATGTGGAGATTCCCAGGCTAAGAGTCTAATCGGAACCGTAGCCACCGGCCGACGCCACAGCCACAGCAATGCAGGATCCAAGCCGTGTCTGCAACCTACACCACAGCTCACGGCAATGCCAGATCATTAACCCACTGAGCAAGGCCAGGAATCGAACCTGCAACCTCATGGCTCCTAGTCAGATTCATTAACCACTGAGCCACGACGGGAACTCCCAGGTGTTTTTTTTTTAACACCATTTTTCTTTGCTTTTTTTCTCTTTTTTGGCTGCCCCAAGGCATATGGAGTTTCCAGGCCAGGGATTAGATCCAAGCTGCAGCTGAGGCAATGGGGGATCCTTAACCCACTGTCTCAGGTCAGGGATTGAACCTGAGTTGCAGCACTGCAGAGATGTCGCTGTTCCGTTGTGCCACAGCGGGAACTCCTCTAACACCATTTGTTGAAGACCCTATCCTTCCCTCATTGGGTAGTCTTGGCACCCTTGTTGAAAGTCATTGACCATATACATGAGGGCTTATATCTTAATTCTTTTCCACTGGTGAATGTGTTGCTTTATGTCAGTACCGTACTGTGTAGTTACTGCAGCTTTATAATGTATTATTAGATCAAGATGTGTAATACCTCCAGCTTGGTTCCTCTTTCTCAGAATTGTTTTGACTATTTGAGGGTCCTTTAAGATTTCATGTAAATGTTTGAAAGTTCTTTTCTATTTCTGAAAAAATACCATAGAGGTTTTGACAGAGAGTGTATCAGATCTTGAGATTATTTCGGGTAGTATGGACATTTTAGCAATATCCAGTTTTCCAATCCATGAATGCAGACATCTTTCCATTTAATTGTGTCGTTAATTTCTTTCAGTAATGTTGTTGCTATTTTTTTTTTCTTTTTACGGCCACACCTGCGGCATATGGAAATTCCCCTTCGAGGGGTTGAATCAGCCTACACCACAGCCACAGCCACATCCACGCCAAATCTGAGCCCCGTCTGCAACCTGTGTGCCAGCTTGTGGCAAAGCAGGATACTTAACCCAGGGAGTGAGGCCAGAGACTGAACCTGCATCCTCAAGGATACTAGTCAGGTTCTTAACCTGCTGAGCCACAGTGGGAACTCCATCAGCAGTGTTTTGTATGCAAGTCTTTTGCCTCCTTGGTTAAGGAATCACTATATATATATATATATATATATATATAATTTGTACATACATTATATATAATCATATATAATATATACATTATATAATTATATAATATATATTTATTATAATATAATATAATCATAATGTAATTATATATTTATATATAATTATATATTATGTATTTATAAAATATAATTAAATGTTACATCTTTAATATGTACTCATAATAATATAATTATTATATAATTATATAATATATATATATTGGCCGCACCCGCAGCCTGTGGAAGTTCCTGGGCCAGGAACTGAGCCCTCACCACAGCAGCAACCCAAGCTGCTGCAGTGACAACACTGGGTCCCTAACCTGCCACACCACAAGAGGACTCCAGGAATCAAAAAATTTAAAAAAAAAGTTTTTATTGTTGCGAATTTGCAATACTTGCCAAAATACAGAGAACTGTCTTGTGGATTCCCACGTGCTCACTGCCCGGCTTCAATAACCATCAGTCAGTCCCTCCCCTTGTTTCCGCGCTGTCCCCGCTCACTTCCCTCCTCTGAGCCTGGATTATTCTGAAGCAAGTCCGAGGCATCGAAGACATTATGTATTGTTTCATCTGTTAACATTTATATTGTAGTCAGAGGAAACTATGTATTTAAAATTTCTTTATATTTTTATCTTCCTTCTTAGGTAGATAGTACATATACATATTTTTCCACCTTGTTTTTTTAATCTTTTAACAAAGTATCCTGAAGATTTGTATTAGTGTGTAGAGAATTTGTCTTTTTTTTTTTGCCTTTTTAGGGCCACACCCACGGCATATGGAGGTTCCCAGGCTAGAGGTGGAATTGGAGCTACAGATGCCAGCCTACCCCACAGCCACAGCAACGCCAGATTCAAGCCGCATCTATGAACTACACCAGAGTTCACAGCAGTGCCGGATGCTTAACCCACTGAGCGAAGCCAGGGATTGAACCTGTATCTTCATGGATACTAGTCTGATTCATTTCCACTGTACCACAATGGGACTCCTCTTTTTTTTTTTTTTAATTGTGATGAAATACATGTAACATAAAACTTGCCATCTTAGAGTTCCCATCATGGCTCAGTGGTAACAAACCCGACTGGGATCCATGAGGACTCGGGTTCAGTCCCTGGCCTTGCTGTGGCTGTGGTGTAGGCCGGCAACTGCGGCTCTGATTCGACCCCAGCCTGGGAACTTCCATATGCCGCGAGTGCGGTCCTAAAAAGACAAAAAAAAATTACCATCTTAACTATTTTTTTTCCTTTTTATGGCTGCACTGCGGCGTATGGAAGTTCTCAGGCTGGGGTTGAATCAGAGGTGCAGTTGCCGGCCTGCTCCACAGCCACAGCAACGCCAGATCTGAGCCTCACCGGTGACCTAAGCCGCCGCTTGTGGCAACATTGGATCCTTAACCCACGGAGTGAAGCAAGGGATCGAACCTGCAACCTCACAGAGACAGCGTTGTGTCTTTAACCTGCTGAGCCACAACGGAAAGTCCTTAACCATGTTTAAGCGTACAGTTCAGTGGTATTAAATACATTCACACTGTTGTGCAACCGTCACCGCCATCCATTCCCATGACTCTTTTCATCATGTAAAATTAAAGCTCTATGCCCATTAAACTATAACTCTCCAGCCCCCCTCCCCTGCTCCTAGCAACCATCCTTCTACTTTCTGTCTCTGATTTTGACTAAGTACCTCACGTAAATGGAATCACACAGCCACAGCAACGCGGGATCCAAGTCGCATCTGCAACCTACACCACAACTCACAGCAATGCCAGATCCTTAACCCACTGAGAGCGGCCAGGGATAGAACCCGCAACCTCATCGTTCCTGGTTGGATTCGTTAACTGCTGCACCATGACAGGAACGCCAGTATTTGTCTTTTTGTGGCTGGCTTACTTCACTTAGCATGATGTCCTCACACTTTGTCCATTTAGCATATTTCAGACTTTCCTTCCTTTTTAAGGCTGCGTAATATTCCGTTGTATGTATAGACCACAGTTTGCTTAGCCATTAATCCATCAGTGAACACTTGGGTTTCTTCTGTGAACACTTGGGTTGCTCTTGTGAATAAAGCTTCTGTGAACATGGGGTCCCTCTGAGACCCTGCTTTTAATTCTTTTTAGTATAGACCCAGAAGTGAAATGTCTGGGTCATATGATAATTCTGTTTTTACTTTTTTCAGGAACTTTCCTCATTCCTTTTACGGCTCCAAAGCACTCCATAATGTGGATGTCTATTGTTTATTCTGCTGAGCCTTACTGATGGCCATTTGGCTTTCTTTCCTGGCTCAGGCTATTCCAAACAGAGCTGCAGTAAACAGCCTTGTCCTTGTTTTCGTTGTTGTTGTTTTTCTTTGTTTTGTGTTTTTGGTATTCTTTGCAGTGAATCTTTAAGAGAGATTCCTAGAGGTGGGAGTGCAGGATCACAGGGCAAATGCGCATGTACTTTTGCAAGGTATTTGCCAAATTCCCTTCCATAGAGATGGTACCATTTCGCCTTCCCACCAGCAAAGCGTGTGAGTGTCTGTTTGCTCACAGCCTGAACAAGAGAGTATTTTGTTAAACGCTTGGACTTTTGCCAAGCTGTACAGGAAGAAATAGTTCCTTGAGGCAATTTGCATTTCTTTAACTGCAAACACAGTTGAGCATCTTTTCATAGAGCTTTGAAATATTTACCTTTCTTTCTCAATAAACTGTCCGTGGTTTTAGTGCATTTTTTCTGACAGATTCCTGGCCTTTTAATTTATATTAGAATCACTTTGTATTCTAATAATATTAAGTCTTGTGGGATATAATTGTGAATCTTATTTTTTAACCAGTCTTTCCTTTGTCTTTTTAAATTTTATTTATGTATTTATTTATTTAGTCTGCACCCATGGCATGCAGAAATTCCGGGGCCAGGGCTCAAACCCAAACCACAGCAGCGACAATGCTGGATCCTTAACTGCTAGGCCACCAGGGAACTCCTATTTATTTATGTAAATTTTTTAAAATGTGAGGGGAGTTCCCTGGTGGCTCAGCAGGTTAAGGCTCTGGCATTGTCACTGCTGTGGTGTGGGTTAGACCCCTGGCCCAGGAACTTTTGTATGCTATGCATGCAAACAAAAAAAATCATAAATTTGGAGTTCCCACTGTGGTGAGGTGCCTTAAGGATCCAACTGTAGCTGCTCGGATTCCTGTGGAGGCTCAGGTTCAATCCCTGGCCTGGCACAGTGAGTTAAAGGATCCAGCATTGCTGCTGCAGTGGCGTAGATCAGAGCTGCAACTCAGATTCAATTGCTGGTCCAGGAACTTCCATATGCCATGGATGCAGCCATTAAAAAATGTTCATGAATTTAATATAAATTTTTTTTGTCTTTTTAAGGGCCATACCTGCAGCATATGGCAGTTCCCAGGCTAGTGGTTGAACTGTAGCTACAGCTGCCAGCCTTCGCCACAGCCACAGCAACGCGGGATCCGAGCCACACCTGCAACCTACACCACTGCTCAGAGCAATGCCGGATCCTCAACCCACTGAGCAAGGCCAGGGACTGAACCCATATCCTCATGGATACTCGTCAGGTTCTTAACCTGCTGAGTCACAATGGGAATTCCCCAAAATTTTTTTGCTGTACAAAATTTCAATTCCTTAAAACTCATTCACCTTTCCTCATCTTGGACATTGAGTCAGAATTAAAAAAGATTTCCCTAGTCCCAAATAATAGAAGAATTGACCCATGTTTCCCTTTAGAGCTTGAATGTTTTCATTTTTACACTGAAACCCCCACCTTCTTTGGAATGCATCCTGGTGTACTAGCGGAGCGCCCCCAATTGCTTCTGATTCCACAGTGCTCTCCAGTCATCCTAGCACTGGCTGCTAAGTCACCCCTTCTCTCCCCATGACTCTTGATGGATGCTGCCTGTATTGCGTACAAGCTTTCCACAGGCAACTCAGGTTTTTCTGGATTTAGTCCATTCTTCTCCTGGGGAGCCACTTCATCTCATTAAGCGCTGCTCAGGACTCTCCTTGCCAAGATCCTCCCTGGGGATCTGACATCAAGGCCCTTTTCTTCAGGCTCAGAGGTCAATTTTTTCTTTTTGCTTTTTAGGGCTGCACCCACGGCATATGGAGGTTCCCAGGCTAGGGGTCTAATTGGAGCCAGCCTACACCACAGCTACATCAATGTGAGATCTGAGCCGCTTCTGCGACCTATACCACAGCTCACGGCAATGCCAGATCCTTAACCCACTGAGCGAGGCCAGGGATCAAACCCGCAACCTCATGGTTCCCAGTCGGATTCGTTAACCCCTGAGCCATGACAGGCACTCCTGGGACAAGGCTTTAATGCTAGGTTAAGCTCTCATCCTTTACATGCACAAGTAAAGCCACAAAAAGTACTTTCTGAAGAACGAACTTGAGATTTATTAGGGGAGCGATCATTTTCAGCTGGGGGGCTTTGGGAGAAATTTGTCAAATTGATTTTGCCATAAAGCAGAAGTATTGATGGGCAGGTAGGGCGATGGGTGGTTGATCAACCGATTCATTTTGCAGATCAATCTGCAGATTGAGGAGTTCGCACTGTGGCTCAGTGGGTTAAGAACCTGACCAGTATCCATGAGAACGCAAGTTCGATCCCTGGCCTCACTCAGTGTGTTAAGAATCCAGCATTTGCTGCAAGTTTGACCCTCCTAGCCCCGGAACTTCCATATGCTCTGGGTGGGGTGGGTGGGACCTCCCCGGAACCACCCCCCCACGCCAAAAAATCTGCAGATTGATTTTTGGTGGGCTGGTGTCAATGCACTGGTCTGCCTCCAGTGTGGGTTCTGGGTGCAGAGAGAGTCCTTTGGGGTGAGGGAGGTCACAGTCCCACTTCCCCCCAGCACCTAAGAGGTAGGCTCTGAAGGACCCCAGTGGGTAAGGCCACAGGAAGTGGAGGCAGAGTCTCTGGACAACTGCCTGGTGTCATGCCTGCTTTACACATGGCACATGTGTGTACACAGTGGATAAGGTGACTTACAGGTTGAGTTCCCATTGTGGCACAGCATAAACGAATCAGATTAGTATGCATGAGGATGCGGGTTCAATCCCTGGCCTCACTCAGTGGCTTAAGTATCCAGCGTTGCCGTGAGCTGTGCTGTAGGTCAAAGATGTGGCTCAGATCTCAAGTTGCTGTGGTAGCGGTTCTGATTCAACC
This sequence comes from Catagonus wagneri, assembly GCA_004024745.2. NCBI lineage: Eukaryota > Metazoa > Chordata > Mammalia > Artiodactyla > Tayassuidae > Catagonus > Catagonus wagneri. Next base: position 1,267,583 of record PVHT021183667.1, on the reverse strand, counting down.
CCTAGCCTGGGAACTTTCATATGCCGTGGGTACGGCCCTAAAGAGATGATAGATAGGTAGGTAGATAGATAGATAGATAGATAGATAGATAGATAGATACCCTAGAAATCCTTGTCCAGCATTGGAAGTGCTTTGGTTTGGTAAAGCACCGTGGCAGGTGTGTGTCCTGCTGGCTCACCCCCACTTATTGTTGAGATTACTTTCACGGGAAGCGGGGGACCCTAAGGGAGCGTGTCCCAGCCTTAGGGGTGTATGAAGAGCGGCTTTGCCCAGGTTGTCTGGTTCTAGCCCAGCCTGCCCCAGGTGCGGGCCTCATCCAGGTCCAGGACCTGGCTCTCCAGGGCAGCCCCCTGGGGGCTGAGATCCGAGGCTCAGCATGGAGGGGGACAGGAAGGGGTGGGGCTCGCCATCTGGGGAAGCCCCTTCCTCAGCTGGGCTGCGGCAGAAATCGGGCTGTTCCTTGTCACACTGAAGTGACCTCTGGCCCTTCCTCGAGCCCTGGGAAATCACCCTCCTATCATCGGTGTACCCCCTTTTCTGATGCCGGCCACGCTCTCCATCTCCTTCTAAGCACCACTCCCTTTGCCCGTGGCCCCTCCCTCCCCCGTGGCACGCTTTCCAGCCTCCTCTGTGTCCTGTGTGTCCCCTACCCAGCCTCCCTCTCCCGCGATGCCCACCGTGGCTGGAGGAGGATGGCCTTTGATGGACCTAAAGAGAAACCATCTAGAGACTCCTGAAACAAAGCCAAGGGACATCCGCCTGCACCTGCGGGAGGGAAGGGGTTAAATGATTCTCTCTCCCCCTCTGCGTAATTATCATGATATTTCCATAGAGAAAAGTAGGCTTTACTGGCTCAGATCTCACAGTCCTGGTGTCTGGAGTTAATTCATGGGCGTCAGCTAGGGACAAGAGGGCGACCCAGGGGCTTGAGGGTCCTAAGCCCTGGCCCAAAGGACTGTTTGCATCTGTAAGTTTTCAACAGCTTTGTGTGTCCAAAGAGAAGGAAGTTGAGAACTTTGCACCCGGACAGGAAGTTTCATCATCCGCATCCTGGGCACATGGAAGTCAGCAGTTGGTACAGGGAGTGACCGGCACCTCCGACTTCACAAGGCACTAAAATGAGAATATAAGGCTGCGTTCTGTCCCAAAAGCTTTGGGTTATGACCCCAGCTATCTGGAAGAGGAGAAGATACCACAACAGAGAGCTCTGCTTTGTCAAAATGCCACTCGGTGTAAACACGTATAAATTTCATGCAGATAGGAGTTCCCGCTGTGGCTCAGGGGCCTAAGAATCCGACTAGTATCCATGAGAATACAGGTTCAGTCCCCAGCCTCACTCAGTGGGTTAAGGATCCAATGTTGCTGTAAGCTGCAGCGTAGGTCACAGATGCGGCTTGGATCTGGCGTTGCTGTGGCTGTGGTGTAGGCCAGCAGCTACATCTCCGACTCGACTCTTAGCCCGGGAACTTCCATATGTTGCAGGTGTGGACTCTAAGAGAAAAAAAAAAAATTTCCTGCAGATAGATACGATTTCCTCTCTCCATGGTCATCCTGGCACAGACCAGATAAAAGGGAAAACAACCCAGGCTTCCCCGGAGATGCCCCTGGATCTCCCAGGTTTGGGGTACTGATTCAAGGCAGCCCCGGACTCGTGTATTTGCTGTTCCCCCCGCCCGGATGCCCTTTCTCCCAGATCCTCACTGGACCAGCGTCTTCTCAGCACAGAGGGCTCGGCTCAAGTGTCAGCTCCAGGAGGCCCTCCCTGACCCCGACGTGGCCCATTCCTCTAGGACTCAGCCTCTCTAAGCCATCACTGTGTCTCCTTTGTCACAGTTAAGGTTATTTCTGTTTTACACACTTCCTTTTTCCAGCCTTCACTGACTAGAATGTGAAGTCTCCGAGGCCGGCCTCACAGCGGTGGTTTCTGCCGTATCCCAGGGCCCAGAACCGTGCTGGGACGCTGGTGGACGTTCGGCCATTGTCTGTGGAACTGGTGGGTGGTACCTGGACTCGTGGAGAAAGGAGGAGGGGGGCTTGGAGAGAGGAGGGGGTACGCGGAGGGAAGACGGCCTTTTCTTTCTATTGGCTTTCTTCCCCATGTGCCTCTTGAGGGGCTGACGATGTGAAGAAAGAAACACTCCAGCGGTCTCTGTCCCTTTAAGCACCTTTACCAGCAAGGAGGCCGACACCTTTTTTTTTTTTTTTTGTCTTTTTAGGGCCGCACCCATGGCATATGGAAGTTCCCAGGCTAGGGGTCGAATCGGAGCTGTAGCTGCTGGCCACAGCCACAGCCACGGCCACGCCAGATCCTTAACCCATTGAGCGAGGCCAGGGATTGAACCTGTGTCCTCTTGGATGCTAGTCAGATTTGTTTCCGAGCCGCGTCTGTGACCTACACCACAGCTCATGGCAACACCGTGTCCTTAACCCATTGAGCGAGGCCAGGGATTGAACCTGCATCCTCTTGGATGCTAGTCAGATTCATTTCCACTGAGCCAGGATGAGAACTCCAAGGCTGAGGCTGTTGCTGAGGCTGGGGTCAGGTAGGTGGATGACCTCCCCACATGGGGGTTTCTGGGGCAACGGGATCGCTATTCTTTTTTTTTTTTTTTCTTTTTAGGACCGCACCTGGGACATATGGAAGTTCTCAGGCTAGCTGCATCTGTGACCCACGCCGAAGCTTGCGGCAAGGCTGGATCCATAACCCACTGAGAGAAGCCAGGGATCAAAACCAAATCCTCATTGATACTAGTCAGGTTCTTTTTTTTTCCTTCTCTTTTTAGGGCCGCTCCCACGGCATATGGCAGTTTCTGGGCTAGGGGTCAAATTGGAGCTGCAGCTGTTGGCTTACACCATAGCCACAGTAATGCCAGATCTGAGCTGAGTCTGTGACCTACACCGCCGCTCTTGGCAACGCCAGATTCTTAACCCACTGAGCGGGGCCAGGGAGCGAACCATGGACACTAGTCAGGTTTGTTACCGCTGAGTTGAAAGAGGAACTCCTGCTTTGTTTTGTTCTGCTTTGTTTCTTCCTGGCCACACCTGCAGCATGCAGAAGTTCCCAGGCCAGGGATCCAACCCACGCCACGGCAGTGACGGTGCCAGATCCTTAATCCGTTACGCCACCGGAGAACTTCACCTGCTACTGTTCTTAGCTAAACCAAAGCACTTCAGCACCAGGCACAAATCTAGCGGAAATTCTGCTGTGTGGGGCGGGTGCCCAGGAAAAAATTCGAACTTGCCGAATTTTCAAAGTTAAGTGGCACAGATGAGAACAGGCTGAAGTTGCCAGGTGCCCTACAAACCCAACCTTCTAGCACCCAAGGACCCTTAACCCTGCCTTGTGCCAGCCCTAGTCGGTGAGTTCCTCAGAGGCTGAATGTGAGATAGGGGTTTTTGTGCCCTTGATGTATTGAGGGAGAAGCTTCTGGATGGAAACTGGTGAGCAGGGGCGGAGCAGGTTAGGGCAGGTGAAGAAGCCAAGCAGAGTTGTTTTTGGCTGGAGTCTGACTTCAGCCTGATCTCTGGGAGCTCCGGAGTGTCAGTGACGCCCCAGGGCTTCTCCACTTTGATGCCAGGGGACGGGCCTTTGTAACCCTCCCTCACAGCACCATTGGCTGCCAGGCACTCCCTGGGGGCTGTGAGGACCAGGTGGCTCCTGGCAGCCAAAGGGAATTCTCCTGAGAAGGCCACGGCCATGGGCCGGCAGCAGCCGCCATTCACAGCTCTGGGGAGCAGGTGCACCTGCTGGTGACCAGGATCTGAGCAGTCGCCTACATCCTCAAGCTTGCCTCCTACGCCCCTAGCACGAGCCCACCGCTCCCCCCACCAAGGTGTCTTCGCCTCTCCCACCTCTCCTGCCTCCAGAGTGCGCTTCCCGCTCCTCCGAAAGCCCTTCCCAAATACCTACATCACGCCCTTTGACTCCTGTGGCGCTTACCGAGCCAGATCACACCCTCCTTATCTCTCTCTCTCTCTCTCTCTCTTTTTTCTTTTTTGCTTTTTAGGCCCTCACGCACGGCATATGGAAGTAACCAGGCTAGGGGTTGAAATGGAGCTGCAGCTGTCAGCCTACACCACGGCCACAGCAACGCCGGACCCGAGCCGTGTCTGTGACCTACGCCGCAGCTCACGGCAACACCAGATCCCCAATCCACTGAGCGAGGCCAGGGATCAAACCCGCGTCCTCCTGGATACTAATGGGATTCCTTTCCGCTGCGCCACAAGGGGAACTCCCCCCCCCCAGTTTATCCTACGCTCCCACTCTCGTTCCCTCTGTGTGGGGGCCTCGGCTGCACATGGCCTTGGAGTCAAGGTCCACTCCCACTTTCCACTGTGTGACTCTAACAGGACCTCACACAGACCTGGCCGTTTATGAAGTGACTCAGAGTGGACAACAGGCCTCAAAGGACTCTAATAAGCTCAGGAGCCCGTGGCCCAGGCCCTGCCCAAGGTCTTCGGGCTGTAGGCAGAGCTGGGGTTAGAGTCCATGACACCACTCTCCCCCTGTTGCTAAATCCACGTGACGGTAAGCATTTTCTAACTCACGTTCCTGGTCTCAGGGTTCTGTGTTTCTGGGTGTTCAGGCTTCTCGGAATTGTAACCCTTGCTCTCCCTGGTGGAAAGTACGAACTTATTGCGTGTAACCTTTTTGAAGTTGATCCACTCCTCAGAAAACCCATGAAACGAAACTCCCAGGGGAATTTACGATCCAAGCCTACTGCGGAAGCCCCAGAGGTCAAAGGAGTGGGATTTCCAAAGGAAGTGAAAGCTTGCCTTCAGCACAAGCTGGGGCACTCGGACCAGTTGGCCGTAGCCCAGCCCCAGAGGGAACTTGGCGCTGAGACCCAGAACAAGCTTGTTTTCCCCCAAGTCAAGGCACACAAGCCCTCCAGCAGATAATAGAACTGGGTCACTTGTCAGTGGCACTGCCATGTGTGTCCCCTGAGGGTCTAGGAGGCATTAGAAAGACTCTGAGCCCTGGCCATGGACTTTGCACTTAGAAAATCAAAGAGAGTCTCTCTCTTTCCTTTTTTTTTTTTTTTAGCTTTTTAGGGCTGCACCTGTGGCACATGGAGTTTCCCAGGCTAGGGGTCGAATCGGAGCTACAGCTGACGGCTTACATCACATCTACAGCAACACAGGATCCGAGCCGTGTCTGCGACCAACACCACAGTTCATGGCAACACCGGCTCCTTGATCCACCGAGCAAGGCCAGGGATCGAACCCACAACCCCATGGTTCCTAATCAGATTAGTTTCCACTGCACCACGACGAGAACTCCTCTTTCTCTCTCTCTCTCCCTCTCTCTCACTCTCTCTCTCTCTCTCTCTCTCTTAAATGAGCAGTTGCCCTAGGACCCAGCCCTGGGCCACCCAGGAATGGACAAAAGACAAAAAAGACATTCTTAGGAGAGCTCGGAGGCCAGCATTGTGTCTGTTCTGTAATGAAAGAAGAGCACAGCAATAATAATTTTGAGCAAGAAAAGAGCCCAGGCAGCAGCGGCGGCGGCGGCGGCGGCGGCGGTGTGCCCCCTGATCAATATGGAGGAAGAAACGGTGCCAAGGAGGATGTTATTCAGAGCCACGAACGGCCTCTCTCTCCTCCGCCTCAGCCTCCGCCTCACTCTCTGCGATTCTTCCCCACACGCGCCAGCCTTTCTGCCCTTGACTGTGGGTGGGGGGATGGGGGAGCTGGCCGCCCGACTCTGCCTGGCCGGGTGGCTGAAAATGGTAGGTCGGAAACACAAGGGGATCCAGGCTCAGCGTGATATTCCCCAGACACCGCCTGTCAGTCCTTTGCGCTCTTCCATTTGCTACCATCCAGGGGACCAGAGATTTTTCTCTCCCTCAAACCAAGCCATTAGACTCAGGGCCTTTCTTTCAGGAGGGCTTATGGGGAGGTGACAGGAAGAGATAAAAACGCGGGACTGCCCGCTTCCCCAGGGAGAGTGACTCTCAGGCCGAGACCTATACCATCCATTTGTGTTTGGGATGAAAAAAGAGAAAGTCGTTTTCGGCAAGTTGTTATACTCTTGGGCCATAAAAAGGGAGGAACTATTTTTTTTTTTTTTGTCTTTTTGCCTTTATGTAGGGCCGCACCCGCGGCATATGGAGGTTCCCAGGCTAGGGGTCTAACAGGAGATGTAGCCGCCGGCCTTCGCCACAGCCACAGCAACGCAGGATCCGAGCCGCGTCTGCAACCTTCACCACAGCTCACGGCAACGCCGGATCCTTAACCCACTGAGCAAGGCCAGGGATCGAACCCGCAACCTCATGGTTCTTAGTCGGATTCGTTATCCACTGAGCCACGAAGGGAACTCCAAAAGGGAGGAAATATTGATACACACAACTTGGATGAATTGCCAAGTGTTTATGCCGAGCGAGAAAAGCTAGTCTCAAATGTTTGTATACTATGATTCCATTTATAGGACATTATTTTCTTCTGGTCACCCCTGCAGCGTAAAGGGTTCTTGGGCCAGGGATCAGATCTGAGCTGCCTTTGTGACCTAAGTCACAGGTGCACCCACACTGGATCCTTTAAGCCACCGTGCGGGGCCAGGGATCCAACCTGCTTCCTGCGCTGCAGAGACGCCACCTAGCCCGTTGCGACACAGAGCGAACTCCTTATGACATTTTTGAAGACAGAACTACAGGGAGAGAGGACAGATTAGTGTCGGAGCTATGGATGGGGGCAGAGTACCAGACAGCAGGAAAGTGGTTGGGGTTTTTGGGGGGTTGGCAGAGAACAGACTTGTGATCTGACTATGGTGATGGTTGCATGAATCCCTACATTCAAAGAATTGTACCCCCAAATAAGTCAACTCTACCGTGATAATTTTTCTTTTTTTTTTCTTAATGGATTTTATTTCAATCATAGGTGTACATAAATCATCACAAGTCAATTTGATAGATTTTGTGTCCCAAACCCACAGTGCATCCCCCCACCCCCCAGATTGTCGTATTTGAAAAACCAAGGTTTTCCAAAGTCTGTTAGTCATTCTCTGTTCTGCAAAGACCGTGATAATTTTTCAAATGAAAACTGTAAAAGTTGATGGTAACAGCTGACATTTGCTTCCTATGTACACAATTCCATTGTCTCATTTTTACCTCTTGGGAAGCCCATTTGGTATCAGATTATGATACAACTTGCTCAAGGTCATGTAGTAAGTGGCAGAGCTGAAACTCGAACCTGTGTCTGTCTGATTCAAGAGCCTACGATCTAACCACGGTGGTGGTGGTGGTGCCTCATTTGGGGTGCAGGAGCGGGATATGGTCATGCAGTGTCTGAGACCCGGGCTTGGAGAGGGAACCTAAGAATCGGTCTCTCTTCTAACGGAGGGAAACTGGGGTGGTGGGAAAGGTTAGCCCCAGTTACAAACGAGGCCACAGCGTTGAATTTACATCCTGGTGTTGGAGACGGCTCTTCAAAACCCAACTCTGTTTCTCTGACTCCCCGCCCACCCCGCAAATGGGAGGGAAGGGGGAGGGGTTGGGGTGGGAAGATGAGTACAAAAGCATCCGCTCGATGCCACACCCACTGTAAAGGAAAAATGTGATTGGAGGTTGAGTGCAAACACAGCCCCTGAAAGCCACACCCACTATAAAGGAAAATTGTGATTGGAGGTTGAGTGCAAACATAGCCCCTGAAAGCCACACCCACTATAAAGGAAAAATGTGATTGGAGGTTGAGTGCAAACACAGCCCCTGAAAGCCACACCCACTATAAAAAGAAAAGGTGCTTGGACAGGTTAGAGTGCTCCGCCCAGGGCAGGGGTGGGGAAACATTCTAGTTTAGGTGCCCATGGGTCCTGGGGTGGAGCTGTTCCATTGGTGGTTACTTTGTTCTAGGGCTCAGCGTGGGGGAGCTGAACTGGCCGTGGGGGCTTGGAGGTCGTCAGCCTACAAATGGTTCCCGGGAGCTTTGGGAATGGACAACCTGAGTGGCAAGAAGTAGGAAAACTGTAGATAGAATGGGGAAGAGAGAGAAGGAGAAGGACCAAGGCAGAGCCTCAAGACAGCCCTCCCTACCAACCCCAGCCTCCCAACTAAACTCAGTCACTTCCAGACTACCCGCCTTGTCCTGCCTCGCTGTATTTGCCATGTCAGTATGCTACCTCTATTATTTTCTGTTTAATATTTTTATTTAAATCATTGCATTTCCAACTTATGTATTTATTTATTTTATTAAAAATTAAAAAAAAACTTTTTTGGCCATGCCCATGGCATGTGGAAGTTCTGGAGCCAGGGATCCAACCCCAGCCGCTGGAGTGACTTGTGCCACATCAGTGACAACGCCAGATTCTTAATCCGTTGTGCCACCGGAGAACTCCCTTAATGCATTTATTTAAAAGGAAAATCGGCTTAATAGATGAAAAATCAGCATCATTTCCAAGAATAGACATTAGTGATAAACATAATGAGGCAGTGCTTTTGTGGCACTGTGGGTTAAGGATCTGGCGTTGTCCCTGTAGCAGCTTGGGTTGCTGCTGTGGCACAGTTCACTCTCCGGCCAGGAAACTGCCACATGCTGTGGGCCTGGCCAAAAAAAAAAAAAAAAAAAAAATGCAAAATGTGTATTTTAACAAACTAGGTTACATTGGAATTCTAACTTAGATTTAAATACCAGCAAACTGAAATGCTACAGAGTCAAGGTGAATTCTCCATGCGATGGCACAAATGCAATTTCAGGATGCCTCGTTAGCATACATGTCAGTTATGTTTGGGTTTTTCCCTTTTTTTGGCTGCCCTGCGGCATATGGCATTCCTGGGCCAGGGATCAGATCCAAGCCACAGCTGGACCTAGGCTGAAGCTGTGGTAACGCTGGCTCTTTCACTGTGTGGGGCTGGGCTGGGTATCGAACCTGCATCGTGGCACGGTGCCACAGCGGGCACTCCGAGGTTTTCCTTTTTATACAGCTATTACTGCTTGGGGGAAATAAGGTATGCCAGTGGTATAGCTTATATTGTACATGTAATGGTACAGGAGGAAATCCTAAGAATGTGCATCAGGGAGTTAATGATCTGGCTTGTCCGTGTGGAGGCTTTGGTTTGATCCCCAGTGCCTGCCCGAATGGGTTAAGGATCCAGCATTGCTGCAGCTGTGATGCAGTTCCGGCTCAGGTTCTCGGATTGGATCCCTGGCCCTAGGAACTTTCATATGCTGGGGGCGGAGGCAGGGGGGTGGGAAGACACCCAAAAAGGGAAAAAAAGGGGGGGAACGTGCATCACATGGTACTGGCTCTGTAAGAGCTCAAATGACTACGGGTAGTCACCACTGTCTTTTCTCCTTGATAACCGTATAGGACTCATGGAAACAACATTTTACGGTTTTTTTGTTTTGTTTTGTTTTGTCATTTCAGGGCCGCACCCGAGGCATATGGAGGTTCCCAGGCTAGGGGTCTAATCGGAGCTGTAGCTGCCGGCCTGCACCACAGCCACAGCAACGCCAGATCCGAGCCGCGTCTGTGACCTACACCACAGCTCACGGCAGCGCCAGATCCTTAACCCACTGAGCAGGGCCAGGGATTGAACCCGCAACCACATGGTTCCTAGTCGGATTCGTTTCCACTGCGCCACAACGGGGACTCGAAACAACGTTTTAAAGAAACCAGTGTGTTATCTTCTTTAATGTAGTTCTTTCAGTTTGTTTTTATTTTTATTACTTATTATTTTTTGCCTTTTTTTAGGGCTGCACTCATAGCATATGAAGGTTCCCAGGCTAGGGATCTAATCGGAGCCGCAGCAGCCAGCCTATGCCACAGCCACAACAAAGCCAGATCCAAACTACATCTGCGACCTACCCCACAGCTCACGGCAATGCCAGATCCTTAACCCACTGAGCGAAGCCAGGGATAGAACCTGCATCCTCATGGATCCTAGTTGGTTTCGTTTCCACTGAGCCACAATGGGAACTCTTATTTTTATTTTTTATTGAAGCGTAATTGACCTATAACACTGTGTTAGTTCCAAAAGTACAACATAGTGATTTGACATGTCTGTACATTACAAAATGGTCACCACAATGAGTATAGTATCTGTCATCGTATAAAGTCATTGCAGTTTTACTGACTATATTCCCTGTGCTGGACATTTCATCCCCGTGACTCACTTGTTTTGTAACTGGATGTTTTTACCTCTTAACCCCCCTCACCTTGTTCATTTTTCCCACCCTCCCTTTTGTTCTCTGTATCTCTGACTTATGACTTTTTGTTTTGTTACGTTTGTTCCTTTGTTTTGTTTTTAAGATTCCACACAGGAGTGAAATCAAGTGGTATTTTGTTTTTCCCTGACTTTTTTTTTTTTTCACTTAGCATAATGCCCTCTAGTTCCATCCATTCTGTTGCAAATGGCAAAAATTTGTTCTTTTTCTTCTTTTTTTGGCCACCCCGCAGCGCAGCGTATGGAGTTCCAGAGCCAGGGGCTGAATCGGAACCAGAACTTCAACCTGTGCCACAGCTGCAGCAACACTGGCCTTGGATCGAACCTGTATTCCTGCCGCTTCAGAGACACCATCAATCCCAGCTTGCCTCTACCCTGATCCTTATCTGTGGCCCTATTTTCCACTCCCCAAACTGTAAAACCACCTCCTAATTCCTAATTAGTTAGTGATTGTTATCATCAAAGGGGCAGTGGGGGGCGTGCCCCTCTAATTTCCCTGGTAACTGATAACCACGACCAGCACCGTCACCCCCGCCCCCAGGGAAGTCCTGCCCACCAGCTGCCTGCACACAGTGGAGTGTTGCCCGAGGACCTTGCCTCAGGTGTGTAAGATCCCCCATCCGGAGTTCCCTTGGGGGCGCAGCCGGTTAAGGATCCGGCATTGTCACTGCAGAGGCTCGGGTCAGTGGGCGCCTCTGTTCCTGCTCCTTTCTTCGGTCTTATTTTATTTTATTTTTTTTTTCCTTTTTAGGGCCACACCTGTGGCATATGGAAGTTCCCAGGCTAGGGGTCAAACTGGAGCAGCTATAGCCGCTGGCCTACACCACAGCCACAGGAACTCGGGATCTGAGCCATATCTGTGACCCACACCACAGCTCATGGCAATGCTGGATCCTTAACCCACTGAGGCCAGGGATCAAACCTGCATCCTCATGAATCATAGTCGGGTTTATTAACCACTGAGCTATAAAGGGAACTTAAAACTGGGTCTTAAAACTGGACAAAATACAATCCAGTGGGGAACAGCGCAATGGGCGGGGGCAGAGACGGCAACCACCATAGCCGGTGAGTCAAGTCAGGGGACTGGACTCTGCTCCCAGCTCGGCCACCCACTGCCTTTGTGTCCCCAGTTCTCAGCCAGTGCCCTGAGGGCAGGTGCTCTGAGCCCTTATCCAGGAACAGGACACTATGTTCACGGGAAACCCCCTGACCCCAGGCTCTCGGTCTCTGATTTTTCTTCTTAGGAGCACAGGTAACAGAAGGAAGGAGCCTGGGAGGGGCCCACACCAGCAAGTGCGATTCTGGGAGCCCCCGATTTAACTCGGCAAGGAAACCTGAACCCCCGAGGCCTGAGTGCCGCTCAAAGCCACGTGGCTTCCTGGGTGCCAGTGGGGCGGGGCAGAGATGAATCAGAGGAAGAGTCACCTTGAGCAACGCAGAGTAAGGCAAGGATCTAAATTCGTCACTCCCTAATCCTCTGCAGTTTTCCTCCTGCTTGCTTCCTGCTGGTGGGTGGAGTGCGGTGGGTGCCCCCCCCCACGGGTTACGTGGGTGCAGGTGGGGCGGTGTAGGGAGCCAGAACGCTGGAGTCCTGGCTTCTGAAAGGCACTGGTCAAGGTTTCTTTCTGGCTCCCTAGGAGGCTGAGCTGCTGGGAAGTTCCTGCCACCCGCTGTACCTCCTGGTTTTCCTGGAAACTTCTGTAGAGTCAGCCAAGAAAGGATCCGCCCAAGGGCCCTGGAGCAGCAAATACTCTCTCCTCCCTGTACCCGGGCAGGCGGACTCTCCCCCTTGGCGAATGCCCTCCTCTGGTTACAGCGAAGCAAACGGGAGCAGGAGGCGTGGGTCAGCAAAGGTCTGGTGGCCCAGGCAATTCTTGCAATTCTTCCAAAACTTATCTCGTTTAGTTCCCTTGACAAATCCAAGAGATACTCTCTTGGTTTCATAGATGAGGAAACAGGAGCAAAGAGGCTTGGTCACACCAGCCAAGAAGTGACAGGGCCCTAATTCCCAGCCCTAATTCCCACTGCGGCTTGTTGTATCTTAACCCCCACTTTAGGCTGACTGTCCGTCACCTCGAGAGTAAAACCCCCGCCCTGCTCGGCCCTACGTGTCTGAACCTCACAGCATCTCATCTCTCTCTCTCTCTCTTTTTTTTTTTTTTGGTCTATTTGTCTTTTTAGGGCTGCACCTGTGGCATATGGAGGTTCCCAGGATAGAGGTCGAATTGGAGCTGCAGCCCCTGGCCTACACCGTAGCTCACGGCAACGGCGGATCGTTAACCCACTGAGCGAGGCCAGGGATCGAACCCGCGTCCTCATGATTGCTAGTATGGTTCATTAACCACTGAGCCACAATGGAAACTCCAGCTTCTCATTTCTTGAAGAGAGGAAAATGCTATGAGAACCACATAAGGGGCTTCACCTGAATCTGCAGTGTTTTACCGTTTTATTTCTTCCTTCAGAAACTAAGAAATGGAGTTCCCGTCATGGCTCAGCGGTTAACCCATCTGACTAGGATCCATGAGGTTGGGGGTTCGATCCCTGGCCTCGCTCAGTGGGTTAACAATCCGCCGTTGCTGTGCGCTGTCATGTAGTTCACAGACCTGGGTTGGATCTGGCATTGCTGTGGCTCTGGTGTAGGCCGGCAGCTGTAGCTCCGATTTGACCCCTATCCTGGGACCCTCCATATGCAGCGGGTGTGGCCCTAAAAAAGCAAAAAAAAAAAAAACAAAAACGGAAACTAAGAAGCAAATATGGTACAATTGTACAATATGGTACAATGTTGAGACTGGGCTAAGCTGGGTGGCGGGTACACAGGTCTCTATTATGTGATTGTCTGTGTTTGAAATATTAAATAATTAAAACTAGATTGCCACGTAGTTCCTGTCGTGGCTCAGTGGAAACGCATCTGACTAGTATCCATGAGGATGCAGGTTCGATCCCTGGCCTCACTCAGTGTGGTAAGGATCCTGCATTGCCATGAACTGTGGTGTAGATCAAAGACACAGCTTGGATCTAGGGTTGCTGTAGCTGTGGCCGTGGCTGGTGGCTGTAGCTCCGATTTGACCCCTAGCCCGGGAACCTCCATATGCCTCAGATTCGGCCCTAAAAAGACAAAAACAAAACAAAACAAAAAGCTAGATTGCCAAGTTCCCTGGTGGCCTAGCAGGTTAAGGATCTGGCACTGTCACTGCTGTGGCTCAGGTTCGATCCTTGGCCTGGGAACTTCCACATTTGTTAATTCAGATACTTGTTAAGGCTCTTTTCCCCATCTGCCCAACTGGACTCTAAACACTGAAAATGCGGGCCTTCGTCTGGAAGGCACAAACAGTCTTACTAGAGAGACGGAACACGCATCCCGGCACATACGGGTGCTACGGGGACTCAGAGAAGAGAACGCAGGGAGGGTTCTTCAAGGGAGGTGGGACTCAAGTGGGATCCTGGAGGACCCGTGGAACTTGACCTGGGAAAGGCCGTCTCGGCCAGGGGGCTGCGGTGGGAGACTTAAGGGGGAAGAGGACAGGACGAGCAAAGGTTCGAAGTTGCCGACAGCAAAAGGTGTTCAAAGCTGTGAGCAGGTTGGCAGTGGCAGGCGTCAGCTGTTGGAAATTTGCTTTGTCTGGTTCTCTCTTGGCCGACCCTGTGGTATGCGGAAGCTCCCAGGCTAGGGAACAAACCCACACCATGGCGGTGACCTGAGCCACAGCAGTGACCACGCCAGATCCTTAACCACCAGGCCACCAGGGAAGGTCAAGTTTTGTGTTGGGAGATAATCCGAGTACATTAGATGAAACCCGTATCCAACCCACATGTGCCTTTAACGACACATCAGTGCCCCAGAAGTGGCTTCACTGCTGAGTCTGTCGCGGCAATGAGAAGCTGGACTTCAGGCATTCCAGAATGTTGGACAAAAGCAAGTTCTCTGGACAAAGAGGCTGAGGCGGATGCATTTGACGAGGTGGGGCCGTCTCATCATTGAATATGCTCAAAGACATAGTCAGGGACAGTGGGGGACGAATTAGAGGTCGGGCAGGAGGCCCCGAAGTGACAGGGGTTAACTGGAAAAGCTGATAAAGGGATTCTTCCCAGGAAATGCAAACAACACCAGCAAGGATTGGTGCCCAGTCACCTTCCCTGGAGAAGAGAAATTGATCAGGACTTCAGGAAGGAGCAGTCGGAAAGATCTCGTTGCTTACCTTCAAATCTGACCAAAGGACAATCAAGAGCCACTGTTGCACCGTCGGGGGGCGGGGGGCTGCCCTCGCAGTGGCTGAGCCTGCACAGATGTTGGGGTGGGGGTGGGGAGCTCAGGGGCCAGTGCGGGGGGAGCGGGGGAGGAAGGCGGTGGAGGAAGGCGGGGACAGGGACGGAAGGAGAGGTGGCTGCACAAAACCAGCTCCGTTACGGGTTTAGGATGAAGGGCTAGAGAAAAAAGAAGGGCAAAGAAAGATCAGGTACATAAGATGTCATTTTGAACTTGAGACGGAAAAAGATAGAGAAAACATGGAGGCCAGAGAGAAGGGTGGAGAAAACCATGAAGAGAATAAAGAAGGACCACGATGGGGGTGAAAACAAGATGATAAGGCAAAAAGCAAAGGCCCCGAGAACAATGGGTCATGAGAGAGAACAAAGGCCAGGACAGAGGCAGCACAGGCTGGGAAGTGGTCCCACTGCAGCCCCCCCAGATTCGGTCACACAAAGGAGACTAAGAGGTCCTGCCAAGAAGTGACAAGCGCCCCGCTGTGTAGCTGGGCTGGGAACTGCCCAGTGGTTAGTGGAATGTTTGGAATGTGCGCTGAATGAAATTTTCCATGTACAACAAGCCCTGATGAATTAGGTGGGCTTTCTCTCTCTCTCTCTTTTTTTTTTTTTGGTCTTTTTGCCTTTATGTAGAGCCGCACCCGTGGCATATGGAGGTTCCCAGGCTAGGGGTCTAACAGGAGCTGTAGCTGCCGGCCTTCACCACAGCCACAGCAATGCTGGATCCGAGCCGCGTTTGCAACCTACACCACAGCTCAGGGCTATGCCAGATCCTTAACCCAATGAGCAAGGCCAGGGATCTAACCCGCAACCTCACGGTTCTTAGTTGGATTCGTTAACCACTGAGCCACGAAGGGAACTCCTCAGGTGGGCTTTCTTGCTGAGCAAGATGTTCGGGGGTCTTTCCCTCCAGCAGGGATGCGAGGCGACCAGGCCACTGTGATGACTGCAGGTCTTTGTCCAGGCGATTCTGGATGCTGGGGTGTCCGATGGCAGTGTTTGTTACAGGGATGCTCAAAATAAAAGTCAAGCTGTGGTTGCCAAGGGGGAAGGGGGTGGAGGGTGGACGGAGTGGGAGTTTGGGGTTAGCAGATGTAAACTTTTGCATTTGGAGTGGAGAAGCAACGGGATCCTGCTGTACAGCACAGGGAACTATATCCAGTCACTTGTGATGGAACATGGAGGATAATGTGAGAAAAAGATTGTATCCATATGTATAACTAGCTCACTTTGCTGTACGGCACACATTGACAGAACACTGTAAATCAACTATAATAAAAAAATTTTTTTTAAGTCAAGCTGTGGGCGGAAATGAATCTGACTAGGAACCACGAGGTTGTGGGTTTGATCCCTGACCTCGCTCAGTGGGGTGAGCATCCAGCATTGCCGTGAGCTGTGGTGTAAGTCGCAGACGCGGCTCGGATCCGGCGTTGCTGTTGCTGTGGCTGTGTCGTCGGTCGGTGGCTACAGCTCCGATTAGACCCCTAGCCTGGGAACCTCCATATGCTGCGGGTGCGGCCCTAAAAACAAACAAACCAAAAAAAAGAGTAAACCCTAAGATAAATGCTGGCGGTTGGGTGATTGTGATGTGCTAGTGTAGGTTCATGCCTGGTAAAAAGTGCACCATTCTGATGAGTGATGTTGATAACGGGGGAGACTATGCATGCTGAGGGGCTGGAGTCTACGGGAAATCTCTGTACCTTTCTCTCGATTGTGTTGCAAACCTTTATTTGCTCAAAACAAAGTCTTCAAAAAAAAGAAAGAAAGAAAAGAAGCAGAGTCCACACCTGTCTTACTTTTGCTATTTTTAAGGAGCCAAGTATAGTGTCTGGTGGTGACTAGGTCTTTTTTTTTCCTTTTTTTTTGGCCACCTCCAAGGCAAGATGGAAGTTCCTGGGCCAGGGACTGAATCCAAGCCGGAGCTGCAACATGCCAAAGCTGCGGCAACACGGGACACTTAATCCGCTGCAACACAGTGGGAACTCCACACTGAACACGTCTTGAATGACTGAACAAAAGCTGGCTGGCATCAGAGCTGCCCAGCAGAACAATCAAGTCTCCCACAAACTGGGAGAAACCTTCCAGTCCTGTCCTCAAAAGTCAGAATGAGGATCAACCACATTTTGAATTTCTGCATCTCCTTTCCTACAAACATCTCAAAGCCCAGAAAGCTCACCCAGCTGTCCACACAACACCCCCCAGCCCCCAGCGGTAGGAGAGTCGGAAACTGAATTCAAGTCCCTTGCAGCTAAATCTGGTCACGCCCACCCCTTCTGTGAACTCCACGCCCCGGAGGGTTTGTGAACCAGGAAGCCGGAGAGCTCCACCAGCTAAGGGAAGTGAGTCAGAGTCCCGCTGCTCCTGGATTTCAAAACAGAAGAGACAGCAGACCTCACGCTGTGAAGAAATACACCAGACAGCTTTGTTATGACATCAAGGCAGCTGAAGTCAGCAGTCAGCAGACAAGCAGAGGATGTGACAGCCTGTGTTTTGACCACACATTTCTCAGCAGTTACAGTACAAGCCTAAGGGGAAAGCCCAGATGCCATGACTGGCAGAAAAGTGACCATTTGGGTGAATTATTTTGTATTTTACAAAACCATGTTTTCAACCCAGAAGACAAACCAAACCAGCTTCAGGTTAATGGCTCCTGACCAGGAGAAATAACAGAATAACTTCCTGTCCCCGATCCTCCCCCATGACCCATCACTCAGGAGTACCTGAACATCTGGATTTTGGGGGGGGAGCCTCCCCTGCGGCATATGGAGGTTCCCAGGCTAGGGGTCAAAGTAGAGCTGCAGCTGCCGGCCTACGCCACAGCTTCAGCAACATGGGATCCGAGCCACCTCTGCCACCTATGCCAGAGCTCGCAGCAATGCCGGATCCTTAACCCACTGAACGAGGATGGATCTAACTCCCATCCTCATGGATACTACTCAGGTTCTTAACCCACTGAGCCACGATGGGAACTCCTCCGTGGATCTTTTTCTTCTGCTTTTGCTGCAGCTCCCACCATGCTCACAGAGGCCCTAGTTTTCCTGTTTGAACTTCACAGCAGCTGTATTCAAACTTGGTTGCACCCTAGGAACACCCAGAGAGTTTTTGCTTTTTTTTTTTCCCCAGCATATGGACGTTCCCAGGCTAGGGACTGAATCAGAGCTGTAGCTGCTGGCCAAGGCCTCAACTACAGTAACCCAGATCTGAGCCACATCTGCCACCTACACCGCAGCTGACAGCAATGCCGGACCCTTAACCCACTGAGCGAGGCCAGGGATCGAAGCCACATCCTCATGGCTACTAGTCAAGTTCATTACTGCCGAGCCACAACGGGAACTCCTCCAACCCCTCCCGTTAGTGAGTGTGGCAGGCTTCACTAGGACTGCAGACCAAGAAGTGATCACGTGTCCAGATTATTGTTATTATTATTATTTGGCTGCTCCATGGCACATGGAGTTCCTGGGTCACCAGCTGCGGCAATGTCAGATCTTTAGCTGGCTGTGCCGGCCAGGGACCAAACCAGCATCTCGAAGCTCCAGAGACACCACCGATCCCGTTGCACCACAGCGGCAACTCCCACACTTTTTACAAGTAGGAAAACCAAGGACTTAAAACATTCCATGATTTTCCAACAGCTGTGATGACTGTACCGTCTGATCCCCCAAATCAAGATGCAGGATCTCGGAGTTCCCATCTTGGCTCAGTGGTTAACGAATCCGACTAGGAACCATGAGGTTGTGGGTTTGATCCCCGGCCTTGCTCAGTGGGTTAAGGATCCGGCATTGCCGTGAGCTGTGGTGTAGGTTGCAGACGCAGCTCAGATCCCGCGTTGCTATGGCTGTGGTGTAGGCCGGCGGCTACAGCTCCCTTTAGACCCCTAACCTGGGAGCCTCCATATGCCGCGGGTGCGGCCCAAATAAAGCAAAAAAACATGCAAACAAACAAAAAAAGAAGCAGGGTCTCATATTTTTAATACTTCCTGGTTTCAAAAACAGCTTCCGTGTCCATTGCAATCCCCTGTTATCCCTCCTTTGTTTGCTGACAGCTGATTCTTCTTCACAGCACTACCAAATACCTTCTTCTTTTCTGGTGACTTTTTAGGGCCTCCCCTGTGGCATATGGAGGTTCCCAGGCTAGCGGTCGAATCGGAGCTGCAGCTGCCAGCCTACGCCACAGCCACAGCAACGCAGCATCCAAGCCACATCTGTGAGCTACGCTGCAACTTGGAAACTCCCCCCACCCCATAACAAAGCTGTCTGGTGTATTTCTTCACGGCATGAGGTCTGCTGTCTCTTCTGGGGTGACAAGAAGACACGAGCTTGGTCGTGCCGCTATCCCCCTCAAAAACACACACGACCTAAGACATGAGCTTGGTCGTGTGGCTCTCCCCCTCAAAAACACACAGTAGCTCCCCATTGCCTGCAGAGTGTAAGGCTAAGGACCCCAGGCTCCCGACGTCCTCCATGTGAAGCCCCAAACCCAGCCCCCTCTGCTGTGTTCTCCCTCCACGCCCTGCCCGTGTGCACTGCCCCCACTCGCCTTTCCTCCTCCGTTCTCCAGCTCAGCCCACCCCCTAAATGCTTCCTCCTCTGTACACCTGCCCCCTCCGTGCTCCTCCCAGTCAGAATTAGCCACTACTCCTTCCTCAGTGCCATCCCTGCAAATAGCAGGTGAGTCTACGCAGCCCTCCCCTTGCCCTGCCCTGGATTCCTGCAGGGTGTTCACAGGTCTCTTCCCCTATAGGCAATGAGTTCTGCAAGGACACTGACGGTGAATTCACCTTTGGGCAGGGCAGAAACCCAAACGATTCTATTTATGGCAGGACGCTCTTCTCTCTGGGTCCAGCATCCTCTAGTGGCCATCCCTCTGTCCTGTTTTTATAACAACGTTTCTCAAGACAGGGTTGGAGTGGAGGTGACTGTTGAAGGTCACCAGGTGGTGAAGGCTGCTACTGACAAGAGTGGGGGGCACTGACGCAAGGTACGGTAGATGGTGCGGGAGGGTGGGCGCAGCTGTGAAAAGGTTAAGAACCACTGCTCGGCAGCCATGCCGCTTGAAAGCACAGCCTGTTTCCTCTCCAGGTGCATCAGCCCATGGTGGATGGGATTTGGTCCCTATGTCTCGGCCAAGTTCCTTTTGTAATGTGATTCCTCCCAGAGCCAAAGCCTAGGATCTTGTTCCACCCTCAACGCTGCCAGTGACATTTGCTTTGTTCAGTTTCAAACGCTCCCCTTACTTAGCCCCCACCTCCTGCCCCTCTGCTGGATTTTCCGGCGCCCAGATCACGTTAGTGAGGTTCTTGCTTCGTCCCTGTGCACTGTCCCCACACAACTCAGTCACTCGTGGGGCTTCGGTTGCTAGCTAAACGCAGAAGAGCCATGTTTTGGTCTGCGTTCGAGAGCTTTCTGAGCTCCAGATCAGAATTTCTGACTCCTGGAGTTCTCATTGTGGTGCAGCGGAAATGGATTGGACTAGTACCCATGAGCATGCAAGTTAGATCCTCGGCCTTGTTCAGTGGGTTAAGGATCCAGGGTTACCATGACCTGTGGTGTAGGTTGCAGACGTGGCTCGGATCCCGCGTTGCTGTGGCCGTGGTGTAGACCGGAAGCTACAGCTCCAATTAGACCCCTAGCCTGGGAACCTCCATAAGCTCCGGGTGCGGCCCTAGAAAAGACAAAAAAAAAAAAAGGTATTGTGATCTTAAGCCACTGGATATCATGGTGATTTGTTACACGGTACTCTTGTAGCTATAGCTACCCATACAGCCTTATAGGAGATGAAAGCATAAAACATAAATACACAGATTAAGATTAGTTATGCACAGTGAGTTCCGTTGTGGTAGAGTGGGTTTGAGATCTGGTGTTTTTACTGCAGTCACCAGAGTCGCTGCGTGGTACAGGTTAGATCCCTGGTTAGGAACTTCCGAATGCTTTGGGCAAGGCCAAAAGGAAGGAAGGAAGGAAGGAAGGAAGGAAGCAAGGAAGCAAGGAAGATTAGGGAGGAGTTTTAGTTGAGCCATGAGGACTAGCCTGCACGCCTCTTTCCAGGTTACACTGAGAAACTGCTCCAGAGAAGCAGGGTTTTCAGCAGGGTTGTATATCTTTTCAGAACAAAGAACATTAAGCAAGTCAGTGTTACATTTCCTCAAGGTTAAAAAAAAACAAACAAACCCAAAACAGACTAGTACGTACACGGTGAGTCAGTATGACTTTGGCACCCGGGAGAGGAGTCTTAGCATCTAAGAAGGACCAGCCTTGACGTCCCGGGAAGAGGGGCTTTTAGTCTTTATGTATTTACTCTTTTGCCCCACTGAGGCAGGCAGAAGTTTCCCGGCAGAGATCAAACCCACATCACAACTCTGACCTGAGCTACGGCAGTGACAATGCCGGATCCTTAACCCAATGCGCCACCAAGGAACTCTTAGTCTTTATTTATTTATTTGGTTATTTATTTTGCTTTTTAGGGCCACACCTGCGGCATATGGAGGTTCCCAGGCTAGGGGCTTAATCAGAGCTACAGCCACCGGCCTACACCACAGCCACAGCATGGCTAGATCCCCAACCCACTGATCGAGGCCAGGGATCAAACCTGAGTCTTCATGGATACTAGCTGGGTTCTTAACCCACTGAGCCACGATGGGAACTCCCTAATCTTTATTTTTTAACATGGACATCCTTTACTTCTGGCCAATGTGCCCTTGAATAATTAAAGCAGATGTGCAAATTATGTTTGATTGGCCACAAACAGGCTATTTTAGTTAGCATAAAATCCAGGTTAACTCATACATAAGCCAGATTGACTTCTTTATATCTCAATAAGTGAAATTTCCTTTTATCACACTTCAACAGATTTAATGATAAATTGATGTATGCCCCAGGTCTGTTTCCTCAGTGAACTTTTTTTTCTTTTTTTGCTTTTTAGGGCCTCACCTGCGGCATTGGGAGGTTCCCAAGCTAGGGGTTGAATAGGAGCTGTAGCTGCCGGCCGACACCACAGCCACAGCAATGCGGGATCCAAGCCACGTCTGCGACCTACACCACAGCTCACAGCAACACCAGATCCTTAACCCACTGAGGGAAGCCAGGGATCGAACCTGCATCCTCATGGATGTTAGTCGACTTCGTTACCACTGAGCCACGACGGGAACTCCGCTCACTTAACTTCAGATGTTCTGCCGAGCAAAGGCCGTCGAGCGGGCACAGAAGCAAACGGTGTGGAGCCGAATCTGTGGTCTGGCGGCCGCCACCCCAGAGATGGAATCCTGACGGGGGTGTTGGGAAACCAAGGGCCACATGGATGAGCCCGCAGGCCGGGTCACAGAGAGAGAGACAGGCTGAGAAAGTAGCGGAGCCAGAACTGAGCCCACAGGCGGTGTGGACTCCTTGAAAGAGTAAGGAAGTAGATTCTGGAACGGTGACTGCACACGCTGTGCCTTAGGGAGCAAAGCTGGAGGCTTCCAGGGCAAACCAACAGCACCTCCACCGATTATTTTCTCTTATCTCTCCTACAATCTTAGCGGTAGTTACTACGCCTCTGCCACCAGACGGGGAGCGAGGCACTGCTTCTCTTCCCCGTGAATTCCTGGCTCCTGTTGCCAGAGAAGCTACCGCACACTGGGGTAAACGACCTCAGAAGGAAAGGTCACACCATCCAATTAGCTGGCTACTGGGATTCTGGAAAAAGAAAGAGAATAGAGGGAGCAAAGAGGAAGTGGAGCTGGTCTGGGGGGAAGGGAGAAAAAAATTGGGACAGAATAAATACCGGATTTTATTATAAGCTAATTAGGATATTACTTACAATAATGGTAAAGAACACATTTTATTTTATTTATTTATTTATTTTTTGCCTTTTGTCATTTTAGGGCCGCACTGGCGGCATATGGAGGTTCCCAGGCTAGGGGTCTAATCAGAGCTGTAGCAACTGGCCTACGCGGCAGCCACAGCAACGCAGGATCCGAGCCGTGTCTGCAAACTACACCACAGCTCACGGGAACGCCGGATCCTTAACCCACTGAGCAAGGCCAGGGATCGAACCTGCAACCTCAGGGTTCCTCATCGGATTCATTAACCACTGTGCCACGATGGGAACTCCATAGAACGCATTTTATTAAAACACAGCATATTCTTTCAAGATGGGCTAGACCAGAGCTACACATACACAGCCTGATCCATGAACAGTGCTGCTAGTCCAAGAAGAAATAAGTACAAAAGTTAAGAGAATTTTTTTGCCTTTTTTCCTTTTTTTTAGAGCCACTCTGGAAGCATATGGAAGTTCCCAGGCTAGGGTTCAAATCAGAGTTGCAGCTTCTGGCCTACACCATGGCCACAGCAATGCCAGATCTGAGCCACATCTTTGACCTACACCGCAGCTCACGGCAATGCCGGATCTTTAACCCACCGAGGAGGGCCAGGGATGGAACCTGTGTCCTCATGGATACTAGTCAGGTTCTTAAACTTCTGAGGCACAACAGAAACTCCCTAAGCAAATTTCATGGCAATCAGGCAGAGTAATCTTCTGACTGTTGAGGCTAGCAATGAAAATAGGATGTGTATATATTTCTTTTCCGAAATGTCATTTTCCTATGTAAGGGAGGCAATTTTCACCTCTACCCTCTTAAATCTATTTTTAGCTCTTAGGGTTTGGGGCTGGACCCAAGAATTAGGGTGACATAAGACAGATTAAGAGGAGAAAAGCATACACATTTGTTTAATACAACTTTACAGAGTTCCCGTCATGGCGCAGCAGAAACAAATCCGACTAGGAACCATGAGGTTGCGGGTTCCATCCCTGATTGGCGTTGCTGTGACTGCAGTGTAGGCTGGCAGCTGTAGCTCCAATTAGACTCCTAGCCTGGGAACCTCCATGTGCTGCAGGTGCGGCCCTAAAAAGCAAAAAACAAAAACAAATTTTATGTGACACAAGAGCCCTCATAAAGACATTCAGACCCAAAGAAAGTGACAAAACCTAAATTTTTTCATAGTAGGTTGAACAAAGACAGGCAATTGTAGGAAATTAACAAAATTCTAAGGGAGTTTAAAGGAAGATGAGAATTATTTCAACAAGGTCTGTTTGCACAGAATTCTCTTGGTTTCAACTTTCTGCCCTTGATGGTAACACTTCACCTTCCTCCGCATGTAGAGAGTACAACTTCCATCCTGGAGAGTTTATCTCCTGCTTCTAGGGAGAAAAAGGGGGGGTCAGAGTACCCTTCTTGCACCTGCTGTTTTTGAAATGTATTCAGCTCAAACTAGCCCTTATGCCAAAGTGGCATCTTTGGGGTGGCATATTCGGCCACTCTTTCCAAATAATTTTTAATTATTTCACAGAAGTATTGGTCCGTGACACACTGGCAGTTTAAAAAAAACAACCCCACCCTTCAGCTCAGAGAGCTTGAGAAGCACTGAGCCCAGCTGGGGAAGTCACGGGGAGAAGGGGCTGGGCCTCAGCTCGTCCCATGGGGGCTGTGCGGGAGGCGGTGGGTGGGGGCACTTCTTAGGGTCCTTTGAAGAATGAGAAGCAGGTCCCCCTGGAGAGGCAGCCCTGGGCTGTTGACTTTCTAAAAAGAAAGAGGAGTTCCCATTGTGGCTCAGCAGTAACGAACCCAGCTAGCATCAATGAGGACTCAGGTTCCATCCCTGGCCTCACTCAGTGGGTTAGGATCCAGAGTTGCCATGAGTTGTGGATCTCGAGTTGCTGCGGCTGTGGTGTAGGCCGGCAGCTGTAGCTCCGATTAGGCCCCTAGCCTGGGAATTTCCACATGCCACGCGTGCAGTACTAAAAAAAAGGAAAAAAAAGAAAAGAAAAAGAAATAAAAAAGAAAAAGACAGAAACAGCCACAACAGAGGATGAGGGCTGTTACAAAAAGCAGAGAGAGGAGGAGTTCCCGTCATGCCTCAGTAGTTAACGAATCCGACTAGGAACCATGAGGTTGTGGGTTCGATCCCTGGCCTCGATCAGTGGGCTAAGGATCTGGCGTTGCCGTGAGCTGTGGTGTAGGTTGCAGACGCTGCTCGGATCCCGCGTTGCTGTGTCTGTGGTGAAGGCCGGCGGCTACAGCTCCCATTAGACCCCTAGCCTGGGAACCTCCATATGCCGCAGGTGCGGCCCTAGGAAAGACCAAAAACAACCCCCAAAAAACAGAGAGGAAAGCTGGCTGTGGGCCGTCAGAGAAACACTGTTTCCTCTCCCTGTTTCCCTTTTCAACACAAAAAGAATAGGCACAAGAAATAAGAATCTGTAGTTCCCATCATGGCGCAGAGGTTAACGAATCCGACTAGGAACCATGAGGTTGAGGGTTCGATCCCTGGCCTTGCTCAGTGGGTTAAGGATCTGGCGTTGCTGTGAGCTGTGGTGTAGGTTGCAGACGCGGCTCGGATCCCGCGTTGCTGTATCTGTGGCAAAGGCCGGCGGCTACAGCTCCTGTTAGACACCTAGCCTGGGAATCTCCACGTGCCATGGGTGTGGCCCTAAAATGACAAAAAAAAAAAAAAGAAACAAGAATCTACTGTACAGCACAGGGAACTATATTCTGTATGTTGTGATAACCTATAAGGGAAAAGAATCTGAAAAAGAATAGATATATGTATCTATTTATAACTGAATCACTTTGCTGTACACCTGAAACTAACAAAACATTGTAGTTTTTGGGTGTTTTTTTTTTTCTCTCTCTATACCCATGGCATGCAGAAGTTACCAGGCCTGGGATCGAACCCACAGCCATGCCGCAGCAGTGACCCAAGCCGCTGCAGTGACAATACTAAGTGGTTAACCTTCTGTGCCATCAGGGAACTCCCCAACACAACACTGTAAATCAATTATACTTCAGTTTAAAAAAAGAGGAGTTCCCTGGTGGCTCAGTGGGTTAAGGATCTGGTATCGTTGCTGCTGTGCTGTGGGTTTGTTCCCTGTCCCAGGAATTTCCACATGCCATGAGTGCAGCCAAAAAAGAAAAGAAAAGAATAAGTCCAAGAGCAGAAGGGTATGAAGAAGAAGACAGTCCCCCTTGCTCTCCTCTGCTCCCCCAAACCCAAGCCATTGCTTTCTGGATGGCGTTGAAAGGAGTTTGGGGTTGAATTAGACTGAAGTGCTGAAATACCGAAAGTCTTAGTAACCAAAATGTGACTCTGGAGCAGGTTGACCTTGGGGCCACATCAACCCAAGGCAGCACATGCCTCCTGGGCCACCCTTAAGTTCCCCGCGGGTGTCATGGCTGTTGAAACCAATTCAAAAGTCCTGGATCATGCTGGGCACTTTCGCTACATTAGGCTTCCATCTCAATCTATTGGGCAGAATAGCTTTCCCCAAACTAGATGAACCACCTCGGAATGAATCAAACTTGATGAACTTAAAACACGGATGCCTCTGGAGGGGCGGGAAAGAAGCAAGGCCTCCAGGAGCTTGGGGTCCAGCTGGAAGATGACACAGCATCTAAAACGTCTGTGTGATGACAGATCCAGGGAGAGCGCCACAGGCTCTCAGAGCAGAGCTCCCGGGAGGGAGTTCAAACGAAGGGGAGAGATGACTGCACAGAGAGGCCTCTTTGCAGCCTGCGCTGGGTCTAAAGGCTGGTAGAAGTTTGACAGACAGGGAGCCATGTGTGTGTTTTGTTTTTCGGCTAGAAGGTAGAGAAGGACCGCAATAGCCTCAGACTGGCCAGGATGCCGAAGGGGGCTTCCTGGGAGCCCCATGGGGTGAGTCAGTCTGCAGCTCTGAGTCGCGGACGCCACCGGGTGATCAAACCACACTCAGAGAGCACCCTTGGAGTTGCCCGTATCTGCGTGGATGGCCGTGAGAGTCACTGTGGAATCACGAAGCTCAGCTAACCAGGGCGATGGCGTGCCTGCTTACAAACAGTGGAGGATAAGCCGGAAAATTGCTGCAAATCCGGACCAGGCAGGGTCACCCCGATCTGAAATGAGACAGGCTCCATCTAGAACGTGAGGAGGGGTCTGCCGCCCAGCCCTTTGGCTCTGTTCCTTCCACAGTCCAGCCTCTTGCCATCTCTTGACAGGGTGATCTTTTTTTTTTTTTTTTGGTAGGACTGCATCTGCGGCATATGGAAGGTCCTGGGCTAGGGATCAAATCAGAGCCACGGCTGCTGGCCTACAGCACAGCAACGCCAGATCCAAGCTGCATCTGTGACCTACACTGCAGCTTTTGGCAAGGCCTGATCCTTAACCCACTGAGTGAGGCCAGGGATCACACCCGCATCCTCATGGATACTAGTCGGGTTCTTAACCGGCTGAGCCATGACGATAATTCCTGGATGACTTCTTCTTTTTTTTTTTTTTTGGCCTTTTCCAGGGCTGCACCCGTGGCATGTGGAGGTTTCCAGGCTAGCTAGGGGTCTCATCAGAGCTGTGTAGCTGCCGGCCTATGCCACAGCCACAGCAATGCCAGATCCGAGCCGCATCTGCAACCTATACCACAGCTCATGGCAATGCCGCATCCTTAACCCATTGAGTAAGGCCAGGGATTGAACCCACAACCTCATGGTTCCTAGTTGGATTCGTGAACCACTGAGCCACGACGGGAACTCCTGGATGACTTCTTAAGTCTCTCTGCCTCCTGCCCATATCCACCATAGCCCCAGGCTCCACCTACTCCCACCAGCCACCCTTAGGTGGACAGACCCCCTTCCCTCAACACTGAGCGTGTGGTGACAGGCTCTCCTCCTTCCAGGCAACAGTTAAACGGCTTTTCATTAAAGGAGTTGCAAGACATGAGATCAACCCAGCTAAGCACTCTGCCAGGCAGGCTTTACCCCTGGCTGCGGGTCAGGACCTGGTCCCAGCACAGCCACCAACCAAGTGTGGGGATGAGCGATTTCCTGTGCTCCTGCTGTGGAAGAAACAAGTACGGGAGCTCCCACTGCGGTTCAGCTGGTTAAGAATCTGACTAGCATCCGTTAAGATGCAGGTTTGACCTCTGGCCTTGCTCAGTGGGTTAAGAGTATCTGTCGTTGCTGCTAGCTGCTGCGTAGGTCACAGATGTGGCTCAGATCCTGCACTGCTGTGACTGCAGTGTAGGCTGGCAGCTGCAGCTCTGATTCCTCTCTTAGCCTGGGAACCTCCATATGCCATAGGTTCAGCCCTAAAAAGAAAGAAAAAAAATGGGAATTCCTGTTGTGGCTCATTGGAAACGAACCTGACTAGTATCCATGAGGATGCAGGTTCAATCCCTGACCTCACTCGGGGGGTTAAAGAATCCGGCCTGGCTGTGGCTGTGGTTGTGGTGTAGGCCAGCAGCCGTAGCTCTGATTTGACCCCTAGCCTGGGAACCTCCATATGCCGCACATGTGGCCCTAAAAAGCAAGCAAGCAAGAGATACCTACATAAAAACACCACGAGCCCCTGGCCAGCTCTTTCACTCTCAAGGGGATTTGAAGCATGATTTCATTTTGTTTGAACCTCAAAACAGACCCTTGGGGAAAGTGGGGCAGGTTTTAAGGTTATTTCAGCCAGGTAGCTTGGGGGGCAAGGTCTGAAATAAGCACCCTCCCCTCCCCTCCCCAGAGACGGGCTGACACACGTCTGGCTCAAGCAAATTAACGACTGCATTGCAATTACTCACTGGTCTGCAACATGTTCAAATGCCAACTCAAACAGAGAAGAGGAGAAGCCTTGTGGGAAGAAGGAAAGCAGATGTGTATTTCAGCTTATTAAGAGGTGTCTTTGAAAGCATGAATTTTTAATTGTGCACCAAGAAGGGACTGATTCTTCGGATGACCAGCCTGAAGTTCACAAAGGTGAACTGATCTCCCCAAAGTCACTCAAGCATCACGGGGAAGTACCTTCGTATATTCCATTCGAAGTTAATCACTAAAGGAATGTCGCCTGTAAGCTTAGTTATATGCAGCGGCCCACCCCTGGGAATCCTGCCTCCCATGCCATGAATGTTAAGGTAAAATACCTTTGTTTTGTTTCATTGTTGTTGGCTTTGTTTCTTCTTCTTTGGCTGCCCCCGTGGCATATGGAATTTCCAGACCAGGGATCAGATCCAAGCCGCAGTGTTGAGCTCTGCGCGCCAGCTCCATACCCTTTATTTAACCCACTGTGCAGGGTGGGGGATCAAACCTGCATCCTGGCGCTGCAGAGACACTGCCCATCCAATTTCGCCACAGTGGGAACTCCTAAAATACCTTTGTCAAGTGCACAGGAAATATCTGGACCAGGTCCACTTGTGAGTAGCTACAGGAATGAAGAAATTAACACATTCCGCCCAGAAGCTGGCTATAAGCAGGATTTATCCCCTCCTCCTGTTTTAGAATAAAAGAAGCTTGGAGCATTCCCTCGGTGGCGCAGTGGTAACAAAACCAACAAGCATCCATGAGGACACAGGTTCGATCCCTGGCCTCGCTCAGTGAGTTAAGGACCCGGCGTTGCCATGAGCTGTGGTGTTAAGTCACAGGCACAGCTCGGATCTGGCGTTGCTGTGGCTGTGATGTAGGCCAGCAGCTGCAGCTCCGATTCGACCCCTAGCATGGGAGCTTCCATATGCTCTGGGTGCAGCCCTAAAAAGACAATAAAAAAATTAAAATAAAATAAGCCTGAATAATCAACAAGGACATAATATATAGCGCAGGGAACTCTACTCAGTATTCTGTAATGACTTATATGGGAAAAGAATCTGAAGAATAGACATATGTGTATGTATGACTGAATCACTCTGCTGTACACCTGAAAAAAAACCTGACATTGTAAATCAACCAAACTCCAATATAAAATAAAAATTAATATATTTTTACAGCTTTTTAGTAAATGTTTTCTTTTTACGGCTGCACCTTCAGCATATCCAAGTTCCCACGGTCAAAGTGGAGCTGCAGCTGTGGCCACAGCAACACGGGTCCAAGCCTCATCTGAGACCTAGGCCCCAACTTGTGGTAATGTCAGATCCTTCACTCACTGAGGGAGGCTGGGGATTGAATCCACATCCTCACAAAGACATGGATCCTTAACCCACTGAACCACAACGGGAACACCAATAAATTTTTTTTTTTAATGGAAAAGAAGCCCAAATCTAACTCAGAGAACATGGTTCTTTGGGACACGAGTCCATCATCTTTTCCATCCGTCGGCTTTCCAAATAAAGTCTTTTTCTTTGCTCCAACAACTCATCTCTCAATTTACTGGCCTGTTGTTTGGCTAGAAAAGTCTACCTTTAGACTTGGGCAATGGTTACAAAAGTGGTCAACCTTAGAGTCATTTATCAAAGCCATGCGTTTGTTTTGCATGGTTTTCTGTCACTGTGCTTTCTTTTACTTCAAAATTTAGTTTATTACTGGAGATCCCGTTGTGGCTCAATGTTTAACAAATCTGACTAGCATTCATGAGGACAAAGGTTTGATCCCTGGCGTTGTTCAATGCGTTAAGGATCTGGCGTTGCCATGAGCTGTGGTGTAAGTCACAGATGTGGCTCGGATCCTGTGTTGCTGTGGCTGTGGCTGTGGCACAGGCTGGCAGTTGTAGCTCTGATTTGACCCCTAGCCTGGGAACCTCAAAATAGTGTGGATGCTGCCCTAAAAAGCAAAACAAAACAAAACCAAATAAGTTTATTATTGTGTGTGTGTTTGTATGCTTTACTTGACAACAGAATGACCTTTTTTATTTCTTTTTCTTTTTTTTGTCTTTTAAGGGCTGCATCCAGAGCATATGGAAGTTCCCAGGCTGGGGTCGAATCAGAGCTGTAGCTTCTGACTATGCCACAGCCACAGCAACATGGGATCTAAGCCTGTATCTGCGACCTACACCACAGCTCACCACAGCACTGGATCCTTAACCTACTGAGTGAGGCCAGGGATCGAACCTGTGTCCTCATGGATGCTAGTCAGGTTCATTTCCACTGAGCCATGATGGGAACTCCTGCCCTCTGTCTTAAAAAAAAAAAAAAAATATACACACACACACACACACACACACACACACACACACACACAGGAGTTCCCATTGTGTCTTATTAGTAACAAATCCCACTGGTAACCATGAGGATATGGGTTCGATCCCTGGCCTCATTTGGTGGGTCAAGAATCCAACATTGCTGCAAGCTTCAGGGTAGGTCACAGATGCAGCTCAGATCCCGCGTTGCTGTGGCTATGGCATAGACTGGCAACTACAGCTCAGATTCGACCCCTAGCCTGGGAATTTACATATGCCGCAGGTATGGCCCTAAAAAAAAAAAAAAAAATTATATAAAATTCTGGCATGGTGAATGTTCCTTGGAAATTACTTTAAAAAAAAAAAACATCAAAAGTAATATGTTGGAGTTCCCTGGTGGCTCAGCAGGTTAAGGATCTGGCATTGTCACCGCTATAGCTCAGGTAGCAGGGTTCAATGGCTGGGGTTCAATGCCTGGCCTGGGAACTGGGAACTTCCACATGACATGGGCACAGCCAAAAAAAAAAAAAAAAAAAGCAAAAAAGCAGTATGTTAAGTTTGATCCCATTTTTGAAAAGAAAAATATGGGTATTTATAGGTACATTTGACATCAAAGAGAAAAATTTAGAGGGATATACATCCAGTTTTGAATTTACCATGCATCTAATTTTCTACAGTGCATATATTAGTGGTACAACACAAAAATACACATTTAAAAATATCTAGCCCTGCACTTTCCAATTTCCACATGTGGTTATTTATATCGAAAAGAACTAAAATTAAACAAAATGTGAAATTCTGTTCTTCATTCTATCCATAGTTCAGGGCTCTGCAGCCCCACGCAGCTAGTGGCTAAATTATTGTCCATCACAGATGCGAACATTTCTGTCAGCGCAGAATGTCCTAAAGCACAGCATCGGTCTAGGGGACTCAGGGGAGTGGGGACTGTGGGGTGATCTTTTCCCTTCCTCTGCTATCAAATGGGAAGACGTCGCTCTCTCCTGGCCAGATGATTTTAACAGGATCTTTCAGAAGGCCATCCTCTTAGCTAAAGAGAGCCACTCAATCTCCACTAATCTTCTCCTTCTTTCTGTTTTGGCTGAGCCCACATGTGGAAGTTCCTGGGCCAGGGACAGAACCCACGCCACAGCTGCAACCCAAGCGGCTTCAGTGATGACGCCAGGTCCTTAACCACAGTGCCACAAGGGAACTCTTCAGTTTACATTTTCTCCAGGCATCAACCCATCTACATGTCATTTCCTTTATCCCTGAGTAACAACTTTGATCATCTTTTTTCTTTTAAATTAATTTTTTAATACATGACAATTCCTTGAGCGATGAAAAAAGGCATGTTTATCAACTAACCTCACTTCCTGCTCATGAGGATCCTGAGCTTTGTCGGAAAGTACAAAGGCAGAGTTCCCATTGTAGCTCAATGAAAACGAACCCGACTAGTATCCATGAGGATGCAGGTTCAATCCCTGGCCTCCCTCAGTGGATCGGGGATCCAGCATTGCCGTGAGCTGTGTGGTGTAGGTCACAGAGGCAGCTCGGAACCTGCATTCCTATGGCTGTGGCCTAGGCCGTCAGCTACAGCTCCGATTGGACCCCTTGCTTGGGAACTTCCATATGCCGCGGGTGCGGCCCTAAAAAAAGAAAAAAAAATGAAGTACAAAGGCTCAGCCAAGTTAATTTTCCATAACCCCATCCAACGGAAGAACCATTGCTACCCGATTCAGTTCTCAAAGCTCTTAAATATTTAGGTCAAAAATAAACCGCATTTCAGGGGCTCTGCAAATCCATACTATGTCGGGCCGAGGGTGTTAAGCATGTGCTACTGTCATCACAAGAGAGTTCAGGAGGTAAGAACCCACTGAAGGGCTGACTATTCACCGATGTGGAACAGGTAACAGGTGAGCCTCCACCTCCATCCATTCCCCAGGGAGAACCCAGGATCGGCCGACTTGCGCTGTCCTCTGGCGCCCCCAAACGGGTGTTTAGGGTTTATCGCGTACGGGAAAGTAAAACCCCATGTTTACCCTTCATGTCGAGCTAAAAGGCTTTCTCTGCCTTGGCTTCTCTACAAGTGCATGTGCCTTCTCTTCAACGTGACAGTTCACAAAACCAGGATAACCAGATCAAGATTTCACACCGAAAAAACTATTGTGGTTCTAGAGGATCTGCCCCCCCAAAGATGCTAGAGCTAATGTTTAGATTTTTCGATACAGTTTATAACATTAATGCATCTGAAAAATTATAGATAACGATACAACAGATCTTCACGTATTTATGATTCAACTGAACATCTAAAAACCACAGATTTATTTGAAACCCCAAACCTATTTCCCTTTCCTCTTGGAGGTAAAAATAAGATCCAGAATAGTGTTTTTCAGAGCCATGCGTGCATTTATACTTGTACAATCTCTAGAGGTATTAATAAACATATATAGCATATATAGTATTGATCTGTGTGTTTCAAATTTTTTTCAGAAAATTGGTGTCGTTTGTATCATTCTGAAGGTCTTGGGGTTTTTTTGGCTTTTTAGGGCCGCACTTGCGGCATATGGAGGTTCCCAGTCTAGGGGTTGAATCAGAGCTGTAGCTGCTGGCCTAGGCCACAGACACAGCAACGCGGGATCTGAGCCACATCTATGACCTACAGCGCAGCTCACGGCAACACTGGATCCTTAACTCACTGAGCAAGGCCAGGGATCGAACCCGCAACCTCATGGTTCCTAGTCAGATTCGTTTCCGCTTGCAACATGATGGGAACTCCATGAAGGTCTTGTTTTTATTGGTCAACATTGTAAGTTATTCATGTTAATATATATGCATATGTATATGTGTATATATGTTAATATACGGTTTAATTCATTTTTTACTGCTGAAAATTTCCTTCCATAATTCTACCCATTTATCTATTCTCCTTAAAATGGAATAATGGTAACTAGATAATTCATCTTTTTCTTACTAAAATGTTTGAATTCTTTTAATATTCGGAACACCGATTTTTTGCTTGGTTACCTGATTCAAAAATTACTTCTGGACACACGGGATTAAGATGGTGGAATAGAAGGACTGGAGCTCAACTTCTCTCCCGAAAAACAGCAAAACTACAACCAAATGCCGAGCAGCCTTCAACCAACTGGACTGTAAACTTCCAAAAAAGATATTCTACTCCAGAAGACAAAGAGGAGACCACATCAGGAGGTAGGAGGGGCGATTACGCGATAGAAGCAACCCCATACCTCCTGAGTGGGAAGCCCCACAGACTGGAAAGTAACTGCATCACAGAGACTCAGCTACAGGACTGAGAGTTCTGAGCCCCACTTCAAAACCCCACGCCTGGGGATCGGGCACAGGAAGAAAGAGCCCCCGGAGCATCTGGCATTGAAGGCCAGCGGGGCTTGTGTGCAGGAGCTCCACAGGACTGGGGGAACAGAGACCCCATCCTTGAAAGGCACACACAGACTTTCACGTGCACTGGGTCCCAGGGCAAAGCAGTCTCCAGAGGAATCCGGGTGGAACCTGACTGCAATTCTTGGAGGATCTCCTGGGAAAATAGGGGTGACTGTGGCTTGTTGTGGGGGAAGAACATTGGAGGTGAAGCTCTCGGGAACATTCGTTAGCCTGCATTTCCTTGGAGGGGGCCATTTCTGGGAAAATCTGGTCCCTCCCATCAGCGCTGAGAAGCCCCAGGCCAAACAACAATCCAGGTGGGATCACAGCTCCACCCATCAGTAAACAGGCTGCCTAAAGACCCCTCAGGCACACGGCCAGCCTCTAATCTCATCCAGAGAGAAAACCCCACCCATCAGCGGGCTAGGAATCAACCCCACCTACCAGTGGGCAGGTGTTACTCCCTCCCATCGGGAAGCCTACAGCAAGCCCCGCCCATACCAGCTTTAGTCACAGGGGAGGCAAAAGCCAGAACTAAGAGGGGCTACCACTCTATTGTTGGCAAAAAGGTCACCACACCAAAAACCTATAAAAATGAAAAGACAGAAAACTCTAACCCAGATAAGGGAGAAAGAGAAAAGCCCAGAAAAACAGCTCAGTGATGAGGAGATTACCAGCCTCTCAGAAAGAGACT
>PVHT021183667.1:1212530-1232201 GCA_004024745.2 Catagonus wagneri | reverse complement strand
AGCGAATGACAACAAAGACACGACACTCCAAAACCTCTGGGATTCAGCAAAAGCAGTGCTAAGAGGAAAGTATATAGCAATACAAGCCAACCTCAGGAAACAAGAAAAAGCTCAAATAAACAACCTAACTTTACATCCAAAGCAGCTAGAGAGGGAAGAAGCCAGGTCATGGAAACAACCTAAATGCCCATCGACAGAGAAGCGGATAGGGAAGATATGGTACATACACACAATGGAATATTACTCAGCCATTAAAAGGAACGGAATAACATTTATAGCAACATGGATGAACCTAGAAATTATCATACGAAGTGGAACCAGTCAGACAATTAGACAGCAACACCCAATGCTACCGCTTACATGTGGAAACTAAAGAAACACGATGAACTTCTTTGGAGAACAGACAATGACTCACAGATTTTGGAAAACCTTGTTTTTTCAAATAAGACAATCTGTGGGGTGGGGGGATGCACTGTGGGTTTGGGATACAAAATCTGTCAAATTGACTTGTGATGATTTATGTACACCTATAATTGAAATAAAATTCATTGTTAATATGAAAAAAAAATTACTTCTGGAGTTACCGTTGTGGTTCAGTGGCTAACCAATTCGACTAGGAACAATGAGGTTGCGGGTTCGATCCCTGGCCTTGCTCCATGGGTTAAGGATCCGGCGTTGCCATGAGCTGTGGTATAGGTCGTAGATGTGGCTTGGATCTCGTGTCACTGTGGGTTACGCCAGCGGTTACAGCTCCAATTCAACCCCTAACATGGGAACTTCCAGATGCTGCAGGTGCAGTCCGATAAAGCAAAAAAAAAAAAAAAAAAAATTAAAGATTTGCTTTTTACTTTTAGATGTTGATCCCCCTTGGTTTTATGTGTGTATTTGGTACAAGGTGGATGTGTCTTTATCCACGTGAGTTTCTCTCTTGGCAGGGTACAGAGTATTAGAATAGCCTCGGAAGAGCTTTTGAGAAAAACAATTCCTGGGCCTCATCCCAGAATTGATGAAATCTTAATCCCTGAGGGTAGAGCTGAGATATAGGACTTAAACACACACACACACACATACACACACACACACACACACACACACACACACACACACACACACACACACAAAACCTCCCCCAGAATCTTCTAACATGCAACCAGGGCTGAGAACTTCTGCTCCAATGTCAGACCAAGAATAAATGGCCGGGGTTCTGTCTGTCATGGGGTGGCTATTACTTCGTTAGCTATACTGGATATGGCCAGCGCTCTGTAAAGCGATTATTTATGGTCTTTTTGGTAGGAGGGTTCCAGCTGCTCAATGCCTTTTACATCCAGAGAACTTAGTAATTTGGGGACCTGCCTAAAAATCACGCATCAGATGTTGCTGTGTGCTTCAGCGTCTCTGACACCCTGCCTCTCCTTTTACACATATTGCCTTACTTGCTAGTGTCCCTGAACATCCAGGATGCTGGTGATACTTTTGCTTTTGTATACCCCATTTGGCTCCTATTGGGACTCTAAAATCAACCTCAGCATGAGTTCCCATTGTGTCTCAGTGGGTTAAGAACCTGACTGGTATCCGTGAGGTTGCAGGTTTGATCCCTGGCCTGGCTCAGTGGGTTAAAAGGATCCAGCTTCACCAAAAGCTGCGTAAGTCGCAGATGCGGCTCAGATTCCACGCTGCTGTGGCTGTGGCAGTGGCATAGGCTGGCAGCTGCAGCTCTGATTCAACCCCTAGCCTGGGAATTTCCATATGCCATGGATGTGGCCCTAAAAAGACTGAAGAAAGAAAGAAAGAAATTCAACCTCAGAGTGGAGAGATTCACCATACAACTTGACTTCTATAATTCTGGAATCCGAGACATCAAATTGGCGGGGGGGACTGGCTATTAACCAACAAGTTAATCTTCAAATGCCAGCTGACAATTCGTCAAGTTTACAAAAATGCATGTATTTCTAACTGTGTGCCAAGGAGCAGACAAGATGTTCTAAGAGTTTCAGAAGCAGATGGCAGGTTTCTGCTCTTCAGAGATAACAGGGGCTCTAACGCAAATGAAACAAGACTTATGCAACTCAGTGTTAAATTATCGGGAGAGATTTTTAAGTCATATGATTTTAAAGAAGCGATTCATGTGAGCTAGATGTTTGGATTGACCTTGGAATTTCTTTCCTACAGTGTATCTCTAGGGAATGATCAGATAAGGAAGCCCTTATGGCTGAAAAGTAAACAGAACTTTCTGCCTGGTCAAGGTAGGCAGCCTCAGGATGACCCCGTGGTGATCCTTGTCCACTGTTATTTACTTATTGTTTGTCTCTCCTTTTTTTTTAAGGGCCGCACCCACGGCATATGGAAGTGCCCTGGCTAGGGGTCAAATCGGAGCTGCAGCTCTGGCCTACACTGCAGACACAGCAATACTGGATCGTTAACCTTACTGAGCGAGGCCAGGGATCAAACCTGCGTCCTCATGGACACTGGTCAGATTCGTTTCTGCTGAGCCACGACAGGAACTCCTGTCCCCTGTTATCCATGCCCTTGAATATCCATCTCCTCAACGCTGAACAGCGCCAACCTGTGCAGCCATTGGGTGTTGTGGACATGATGGTGTGTGATTTCTGAGCTAAGTCATAAAGACATTGAAGCTTCTGCCTTGCTCTTTTTTTTTTAATTTAAATTTTAAAAAATATTCATTTATTTATTTATTTGATTATTGATTTATTTATTTTCTTTTTAGGGCCGCATCTGCAGCATATGGAAGTTCCCAGGCTGGGGGTGAAATCGGAGCAGCAGCTGCTGGCCTACATCACAGCCACAATAATGCCACATCCAAGCCACATCTGTGACCCATGCCACAGCTTGTGGCAACACCGCAAGGGACGTCTGAGGAAAGGTGAATTATTTCTTTAATTCACGGGGTTTAGATCACAGGGATAAAAAGATATCTCAGATTTCAATGCATTTTACTTGCACTATCAGGTTATTGCTATTTCAGAAACAGTCTAGTGTTCTTCTCTCATTGAGAATCTATTGCTGCACAGGCAACAACTTTGCTGTCTGTATGTATATATGTAAACTGTATGGGAACTTCAGTGCTGGGACAAGATATGCTCAAGTAATAAAGGAAAAAAGATTATGCCTTTCAAAGAGCTGTTTGGAAATACTGAAGATGTGCTATCAGTGACTGTGTATATACAATGGAAATCGTGAGGAAAAAAATCACCCTTTTTAAAAATTATAGTAGAGGGGCGTTCCCATCATGGTGCAGTGGAAATGAATCTGACTAGGTACCATGAGGTTGCAGGTTTGATCCCTGGCCTTGCATAGTGAATGCTGTGAGCTGTGGTGTAGGTCACAGACGCGGCTTGGATCTGGTGTTGCCTGTGGTTGTGGCGTAGGCCGGCGGCTACAACTCTGATTCAACCCCTAGTCTGGGAAGCTCCATGTGCCATGGGTGCGGCCCTAAAAAAGAAAAGAGAAGAAACAAATATATAAAATTATTGTTGATTTACAATGTTCTGTCAATATCTGCTGTAAGCAAAGTGACCCGGTTATACATATATACAAAATTTTTTTCTTTTTCTCACATTAACTCTCCATCATGTTCCACAAGTGACTAGATATAGTTCCCTGTGCTAAACAGCAGGATCTCATTGCTTATCCACTCCAAATGCTATTCAGCTTTAGAAGACATAATTTCCACCCTCACGGTTTTGTCTAATAGCTTGGAAATGTCTTCAGCCTTTAAGTTCTCTTGAAGGGAGCCATTCACAGGCAGAAGAGCTCTTTTGTGGGGCACTTCTAGTCACCACGGGCTGGTTCCTGAAAGCCGTGGTTTCCGAGGCTGACGTGTAGGCTGGGTTTGGAGGGTGACAAGCATTTGACTGAGTTGCGCAAAATGAGAAAAATATGATGCAAGAATTTTTCAGAGGAATTTATCTCGCCGTGAGGTATTCTGAGATTGCGTACTCTATTTTCTGAGTTAAAATATCTTTTACAGTAGTAGGATCATAACAAGCGATAGATTTAGAATAAAAACGTGCGTATTTGCTCAGTGAAATCCATGCGACGTAGAGGCCCCCAGACTTTTAATTTCACAGCTTCGTGGACTCTAAAGTCCAGGGAAACGTAGCTTTCACGGATTTAATCAGATATTTAATTTGAGATAACAGACTTAATGAGAATGAATTTCCTTCTGATATAAAGTTTTGAATAATTTATCTCTGTGTGTTCATAAAGCCAAGCCACTTGGAAGCAACCAAGAGGCCCTTCAGGGAGTAAACGGATAAATAAACTGATACATTCCAACCATAGACTATTGTTCAGCATGAAAAGAAATGAGCTGTGGAGCCATGAAAAGACATGGAGGAAAGTTAAATGCATATCACTAAATAAAAGAAGCCGATCTGAAAGGACTCCGCGCTCTAGGAGTCCAATTATATGGCATTCGGTAAAGGCAAAACTTTGAAGATGGTGAAAATAGCAGTGGCTGCTAGGGACTGTGGGCAGGGAGAAATGAATGGGAAGGCACAGAGGAGTCTCGCTGTCTGATACTGCAGTGGCTGATCCCTATCATAATTATTTCTACAGTCATAAAATGTACAACACAAAGAGGGAACCCACGTGTAAGCTGCAGACTTTGGGTGATGATGAAGTATCAGTGCAGGTTCATCGATTGTAACAAATGCACCATCTGGTGGGGGATGTTGCTGACTGAGAAGCCATGTGTGTACAGGGCAGGAGTATATGGGAAATCTGTATCTTCCCCTCAGTTTTGCTATGAATCGAAAAATGCACTTAAGGGAGTTCCCGTCATGGTGCAGCAGAAACGAATCCGACTAGGAACCACGAGGTTGCGGGTTCGATCCCTGGCCTTGCTCAGTGGGTTAAGGATCTGGCGTTGCCGTGAGCTGTGGTGTAGGTTGCAGACGTGGCTTGGATCCCAACGTTACTGTGGCCGTAGTGAAGGCCGGCAGCTATAGCTCCCATTAGACCCCTAGCCTGGGAACCTCCACATGCCATGGGTGTGGCTCTAAAACAACAAAAAAGACAAAAAAATAAAAATAACATCTTTCAGAGTTCCTGCTGTGGAACAACAGGATTGGCAGCATCTTGGGAGCACTGGGACACAGGTTCAATCCCCAGCCTGGGACAGTGGGTTAAGGATCTGGCGTTGCCACAGCTTCAGCTTAGGTTGCAACTGTGGCTTGGATCTGATCCCTAGCCAGGGAACTCCACATGCTGCAGGGAAGACCAAAAAGAAAAAAAAAGTCTCTCTCTCTTTTTTCTGGCCGAGGTATGCAGAAGTTTCCAGGCCAGGAATGGAACACATGCCACAGCAGTAACCCAAGCCACAGCAGTGACAACGCCAGACATTTAACCTTCTGTACCCCAGGAGAACTCCCTTTTTTTTTTTAAGTCAAGCTACCAATCAAAATTAGTGATGAGTGAGAACCACCATGGCAGAGCAGAAATCACTGCCCTGATCATCAAGACCAGGACATCAATCTCTTAGGGCTAAAGAAACTCCAGAGATGACATCTCACAGAGCTGAGACAATTTGACTGAAGGTTTCTAGTCCTGGCCCTGCCACCAGCTTGCCATGTGACCTTGAACCAGACACTCAGCAGTCTGGTCAGTTTCTTTGACTGCAAAGGGCTCCTTCCAGGTCTGAAATTGGGTGACTTCAGTTCATGATCTCCAAGTTCAACATATTAAGGAAAACAGTTGGTTCCTCGTGGGTACGGGATCAAGTCTGGGGAAATTCAGACTGACTGCAGAAAGCAACAAAACAGCGAAACCAAAGCCTGAGAAACACCGTTTTTCTCATGACCCCCAGTAGCCATGACTTATAAGCTGTTATTCTAGAGTGGCTGAAAACTAAAACGAGATTCCTATCAACCCCCTCTTTTTTAAATTTCTTTCATTAACTGACTTCTAATAAGGTGAGACGTCCTGCTCAAAGGGCGGTGGATCCAAACGCGGACAGTCACTGCCTCCTAACGGACACACAGCACAGGGCTCCTTTAGAGATTCAGAGATCACAGCTCGATTCCCCAGTGGCTGCAAGAACTGTTAGTTAAGGCCAGAGGAACCTTAAGAAGTTGCCCGTTTCATTTTGTTTACTTGGCAGATGGGGGCGTTGACACTTGAAGTCACACGGTGGGGCCAGGGGCCTTCTGTTCCAAGTCCAGGGCTTATCCATCTACATTACACTGACGCTTCCTTGAACTGCAGCCCATCCATTTCCGTAGACTTTCCGAGCCCTGGGGAACTACTCCTCATTACCTGTGGAGGGAAAGAAAGACACCACTGGAATGCTGGTGGCAGGAGAATGCCTCAGACACGGCCATGCGATCCAGTAAGGCAAGCCCAGAGGGAGAAAGCCATGGCACATGAAGGCGGAGACAGAATGTGCCAAGCTCCCCAGCAAAGCAGCGGACCCCGGCAGAGCAGCAGGGAACAGATTCTTTCCTCAAAGCCCTCAGAAGGGACCAACCCTTTGGACGCCACCTTGAATTTCTGGCCTCCAGAACTGAGAGGCGGTGAATTTCTGTCATTACTGAGCCACTTAGCTTGTGGTGCTTTGTTAGGGCGGCCCTAGCAAATTCGTACAGATTTTGCAGAGCTTTCTCTGTCAAATGCCTTCCAGTTGTCAGACAGACTTTGATTTTTGCAGAAGCAAACAGAGCTGAGCTGCTTCTTCTCTAAAGAAGCCAGTGATGGTGCAGTTTCAGAATGTGAAAAGGACGTTATCAACTTAGAGTTGCAGAATCATTAGAAGGAACAGAGTCCAAACACTCATTCTGAGGAGGAATTTCATATACAGCATCTTCTTCAGCCAGGGGCAGAAAAGAGTGCTGCATCCTTAGGGCACAAAAAAGTCAGGACAGCCCAGATGAGATATTGTGTAATGGAATATTCCGGGATACGCTAGAGACATAGCCTTAGGACACATTAAAGGAAACGTGGGCTCCAACATCCGCAGTACCTGGAGCTGCAGAGAGAAGCTCCTTACAGACCCTGAAATGAGGAAACCGAGTTGCCAACTGTGAGCTCAACTCTCGGGTCACTCCTAAGGGACCAGAGCAGAGATAAGCAAAATCCCCCAGGCAAAGCAAAAGGCAAGTCAGAGTGGCCAACGCTTCCTATCGCAGGGCTGTTCAGGGAAGGATGAGTCACTACCTCTAAGGAGTTCCTGTTCCAAAGGAATTGTTCTCTCGACCTGACCGCCAGATATTTTTCCAGCAAAGGTGGGTTTATTCGGGGGTCAACCGAGAATTGCGACTTGGGGTCCGCCACTGTGGCGTGCTATGTGCCAGTCCCTGCAAGGCAAAGGAAGGCAGTCCCTTTTACGGAGAGGAAGAGGGAGTTGGGAGCAAACACAGGGTCGGAGGCTTTTCACTGGCTGCTGCTTTGCCAGAAAAGAGGAGTCTTTTCTTTCCTTTCTCTTGGGCTCCGCTCTTCTTTGGGGGTGCGAGAGCTCCCCCTGCCGGCCTCCCAACGCTAATTGCGGTTATCTATTAATTTTTTACATCTCTCGGGTCCCTCCCTGTACAGGAAGTATGGAGACCTTATGTATTAAGGATGCTTATGGGAAGACTCTGTTATAAACTGGGTACATCAGGCTGTCATAGATGGCTGGGGTTAACCATTCAACTCCCCGTGCCGATTCCAACAGCAAGACAACCTTCAGATTACAACGTGGATTCCGCTGTACCTTATAGGGAAGGGATGACTACATACCGGCTAAAAGTGGCAGCACGAGGCCCTGATTCCTCACGCGAAAGCCCCAATCAAAGAGCTTCCGGTATGATTTCACTCAGTGCCCCGCTCCGAGGGAGACTGCACTGATAACACACGAGGATTTCGTTTGGTGGGTTTTCCTCTTTGCTGATGGAGTGGGGCTCTTCCAAAAAGCTCCCTTCTGCACATTTCTTAGTTCCTATAAATGTGGCTCTCAGCCACCATTATCAGAGCGCAGCAACAAAAAAGAATGATTCTTTGAGACTTCACTGCATAGACCACACTCCCAAATAACACAGCACAGCGCGGGAGGACTTTGGCGTCCAGCTTGCAAGACAGGAACAGAATAAGGTAGGTAGGAGTTCCTGTTGTGGCACAGGGGAAATGAATCCGGCTAGTATCCATGACGATGCAGGTTCGATCCCTGGCCTTGCACAGTGGGTTAAGGATCCAACGTTGCCGGAAGCTGCAGTGTCGGTCCCAGACACAGCTTGGATCCCGCACTGCCGTGGCTGTGGTGGCTGCAGCTCCCCTAGTTTGGGAACTTCCATATACTGAGGGTGCAGCCCTAAAGAAAAATGTTTTTTTAAATGAAGGAGCCAAAGCCATGAACAACAGAATGAATAAATGTCAAAAAATATTGAACAAAATGTGCCCAACACAAGAGCAAACTGTATAACATTTTATTTTTTTTTAAGGCAAGCAAAACTATAATGTTGAGAGATACCTGTTTTGGGGTGTTAAAACTATACAGTAGTCCCCCCATTATCCATGGGGCACAACTTTCAAGACCCCAGTGGATGTCAAAAACTCAATCCCAAACCCTATATATTTCAGGTTTTTCCCTATACATACACACCTACAATAAAGTTTAACTTATAAATGAGGCACTGTAAGAGATTGACAACAACTAATAAGAAAACAGAATAATTATAACAATATATGGTAATGAAAGTTATGTGAATATAGTCTGTCTCCTTCTCTCTCTTTTTCTCTCAAAATATCTTATTGTACAGGAAGTTCCCGTTATGGTTCAGCAGTAAGCGGGTTCAATCCCTGGCCTCGCTCAGTGGGTAAAGGATCCATCATTGCTGTGAGCTGTGATGTTGGTAGCAGACGTGGTTCAGATCCCGTGTTGCTGTGGCTGTGGAGTAGGCCAGCAGCTGCAGCTCTGATTCAGCCCTTGGCCTGGGAACTTCCATATGCTCCAGTTGTGGCCTTAAAAAGCAAAAACAACAACAACAACAA
This sequence comes from Catagonus wagneri, assembly GCA_004024745.2. Lineage (NCBI taxonomy): Eukaryota > Metazoa > Chordata > Mammalia > Artiodactyla > Tayassuidae > Catagonus > Catagonus wagneri. The sequence continues at coordinate 1,223,219 of PVHT021183667.1, read as the reverse complement.
CAAAAATTTATTGTACGAATTTAATGTCCTTTCCATCTTGAAGCAGTTACTGTGCACTGTGGCCATAACATTTGCGGTCTGAGTGACAGCAAACCTCAGGAGTTTCTTTTTCCTGCTTCACAATTTCACAGAGAGAAGATTCATTCTTACTGTAGATTGTAGTAACCTCAGTATACAATATTTTTCCCATTCCTTATTGAGAAAGTTCACCTTAAAGAAAGCAGTTTCAGCTTTTCTTTGGCATATCCACTTTTTCCTTTTTCTTTTCTTTAAGTTCTCCCTTTCTTTTCCTTTCTTTCGGCCACCCTGCAGCATATGCAGTTCCAAGGCCAGGGCTGCAGGTGCAGCAGACCAAATCCTTTAACCCACTGTGCTGGGCTGAGGATTGGACCTGTGTCTTGGTGCTGCAGAGACAACACCGATCCTGTTGTGCCACAATAAGAACTCCTTATTGGAGTTCCTGTCGTGGCACAGCAGAAACGAATCCGACTAGGAACCATGAGGTTGCAGGTTGGATTCCCTTGCTCAGTGGGTTGAGGATCCGGCGTTGCCGTGAGGTGTGGTGTAGGTCACAGACATGGCTCTGATCCCTCGTTGCTGTGGCTGTGGCATAGGCTGGCAGCTGTAGCTCTGATTCAACCCCTAGCCTGGAAACTTGCATATACCACGGATGCAGCCCTAAAAAGCAAAAAAAAAAAAAAAAAAAAACCCAACTCTTTACTGCCAGCGTCACTCTCTTGCACTTCAGGGCCATTATTAAGTGAAATAAGTGTTACTTGAACACTAGTACTGCAATTATCTCCTCAGGCTATAGGAAAACCATGACAGTTAGTGACTAATGGGTGGAATACACTGGACAAAGGATAATTCTTATCACCAGCTGGATGGAGCAGGTGGTGTGAGATTTCAACACACTACTCTGAACAGAGCACAACTTAAAAATTTATGAATTATTTATTTCTGGAATTGTCCATCTAACATCTTTAAAGTGCATTTGATCTGAGGTAACTGAAGCCACAGAAAGTGAAACCATAGATAAGGGGAGACTATGAGCAATACAGCTCAGCATATTTTTGATTAGCATATTTTTGTTAATAAAAGCGTTACTTTAGGGGAGATGGTGATCGTGGAGGTGTGGTTTCTAGGAGGCTGGCAAACATTTATTTCTTTCTAAAAAAATTTTTATTATAGTTGATTTGCAATGTTCTATCAATTTCTGCTGTACAGAAAAGTGACCCAGATATACGTTGTCCTCCATTGCGACCGTTTATCTCTTGACCTGAGGGTTTTTTTTCAAGGAATGATTTTTTCATATATATACTAATAAGCTATATATCTCTGCTTTGTGCCCTTTTCTAGATGGGTACTACATTTCACAATTAAAATGTAAGAAAAGGATGGAGGGAAAGAAAAGAAAGGAAGGGAAGGGAAAAGAAAAGAAAAAAAAAATGAATCCCTTTTTCAGGATAACGTGAGGTGTCCAAGATGCTAGGACCTGCCCCCAGGTCCAACGACCAAGGGCAGCATGAAGCCCCAGCCAGGGCAGCCTGTCCTCCGCGGGTCGCCACCTCCTCCAGCACATCCCAAGAGTAACGTCACGAGCCCGCGACGTGCGCTTTGCAGCTTCTCACCACCTGCGCCTGCGCAGCCGTGCCCGCGGGAGTCTCAACTGCGCACGCGCAGTCCTCCCTGGGTTTTAACTCCGGTCTTGGAGCTGCTGGAGGGACGGAGGTGCTGACAGCTGTCCTGTGGGAGAAGGACCTGACAGGGAAGTTGCAGTCCGGTGTTCCCGGGACTTTTTCTTATGGGAGAAAAGGAGAGTGGGGAGGACCCCAGCAGCCTTTGCCACCAAGGACCCAAGCAGCCTCATCACCCCTGCAGACATCCTCAACTCTGGTTTACTGAAGACACCTGCAGTCTGCTGACACCAGCCTCAGCAGATGGAGCTTCCCAGAGTCCATGCCACTGCACCCCATCGGAGCTGTAGCTGCTGCTACATGGCCCCCTAGAGCTGGGGCTGCCATGCCCCAAGCAAGTGGCACCCTCACACACAACTGCAGGTGAAGGTCTTTCCCCACCAAAGTCAATGCAAGAAGTTTGGATAAAGCAACTCCTCCTATTTTTTTTTTAATTTTTATTTTTTTGCCTTGTCATTTTAGGGCTGCACCCACGGCATGTGGAGGTTCCCAGGCTAGGGGTCTAATCAGAGTTGTAGCTGCCAGCCTATGCCACAGCCTCAGCAACATGGGATCCGAGCTGCGTCTGCAGCCTACACCACAGCTCATGGTAACGCCGGATCCTTAACCCACGGAGCGATGCCAGGGATGGAACCAGCAACCTCATGGTTTCTAGTTGGATTTGTTTCCACTGAGCCACGATGGGACCTTCAAAGCAACTCCTCCTTTAAATGTGCAGAGGTCAATGCAAGGCTATAAGGAACACAAAACATCAAGGAAATATAATATCACCAGAGGGATACAATACATTTCCAGTAACCAACTCTAAAGAAATGGAGACCTATGAATAGGCTGGGAAAGAATTCAAAATAATGGGTTTAATGACACCGAGTGAGCTACAAGACAACACAGACAACTCAATGAAATCAGGGAAACAAGACATCAACCAAGGGAGAAGGGAAGCAAAGAGATATAAATCATAAACATGAATCAAACACAATAGCCGAGACAAGAAAACAATCTAAACGTCCATCGATAGACAAATGGATTAAGAAGATGTGGTACATATACACAGTGGACTACTGCTTAGCCATAAAAAGAACAAAATAGTGGCATTTGCAGCAACATAGGTGCAACTAGAGATTCTCATATTCTTTTTTTTTTTTTTTTTTTTTTTTTTTTGTCTTTGTAGGGCTGCACCCGTGGCATATGAAGGTTCCCAGGCTAGGGTTGAATCAGAGATGTAGCTGCCAGCCTACGCCACAGCCACAGCAACGCCAAATCCTTAACCCACTGAGTGAGTCCAGGGATCGAAGCCGTGTCCTAATGGAACTAGTCGGATTCATTGCCGCTGAGTCACAATGGGAACTCCAGATTCTCATACTCTTAAGTGAAGTAAGTCAGAAAGAGAAAGAAATACCATATGACAGCACTTACATGTGGAATCTAAAATATGGCCCAAATGAACCCATATACAAACAGAACCAGACTCACAGACATAGAGATCAGACTTGTGGTTGCCAAGGGGGAAGAAGGAGGGAGTGGGATGGACGGGGTTAGTGGATGCAAACTGTGACATTTAGAATGGCTGAGCAATGAGGTCTTACTGTCCAGCAGAGGGAACTAGATCCAATCTCTTGTGATAGAACATGATAGAAGACAATATGAGAAAAAGAATGGCTACTCCAAATAGACAAAGAATAACAAGTGTTGGTGAGGATGTGGAGAAAAGGGAATCCTTGTATGTTGTCGCTGAGAGTGTAAGGGGCTATAGCCATTACAGAAAATAGTATGGCAGTTCCTCAAAAAATTAAAAACAGATCTACTTTCTGATCCAGCGATCCTACTTGTGGGTTTACATCTAAAGGACGTGAAGTCAGTTTCTCAAAGAGATGTGTGCATTTCCACATCCAATGTTGCATTACTCACAATACCCAAAAGGTGGAAGAAAACTAAATGCCTATTAACGGATGAATAGATGAAGAAAATGTGGTACAGGAGTTCCCGTTGTGGTGCAATGGAAACGAATCTGACTAGGAAACATGAGGTTGCGGGTTCGATCCCTGGCCTTGCTCAGTGAGTTAAGGATCCAGCGTTGCCGTGAGCTGTGGTGTAGGTCGCAGAAGCGGCTCGGATCTGGCGTTGCTGTGGCTCTGGCGTAGGCCAGCAGCTACAGCTCCGATTATACCCTTAGCCTGGGAACCTCCATATGCCACAGGTGTGGCCCTAAAAAAGACAAAGAGCAAAAAGAAAAGAAAATGTGGTACAGAATGGAATATTATTTAGCCCTTAAAAAGAAGGAAATCCTGAATTGTGACAATATGGATGAACCTGGAGGATATTATACTCTGTGTGACACAAGCAAGACCCAGAAATACAAATATTGCAGGATCTCACTTATACACAGAATCTAAAATAGTCAGATACATAGAAGCAGAGAGTGAATTGTGGTTTCCAGGGGTTACAGAGGTAGGAAAGGTGAGATATTGGTCAAGGTGTACAAAGTGTCAATTAATGTACAGCCATCTGATTAAAGTTAGCAAAACTGTATTGCATACTCAAAATCTGCTAAGAGGATAGATCGTTAGTGTTCGAAAAGAAAGAACGAAAAGAAAAAAAGATGGAAAAGAAGGAAGAGGAGAGGGAGGGAGGAAAGGAGAGAGAGAGAGAAATAGTAACTATATGAGGTGATGCATATGTTAGCTTGGCTGTGGTGCTTATTTCACAATATATAGGTATCGAAACACCACAATGTACACCTTAAATATATACAATCCTTGCTAATTACACCTCAGTAAAGATGAAAAAAGATTAAAAAACAGATCATGATAGATATCCAATTGCTATGGTATTTTTTATGTCATTGGACAGCTATTGTTGTCTTTTTCCCTCCTCTCCCCAGCCTCTAGCAACCACCACTCTATTTTCTGCTTTATGAATGTGACTACTTGAGATACCTCATATAAGTGGAATCATTCATTTTCTTTCTTTTTTTTGTGACTGGCTTATTTCACTTAGCATAATGTCCTCAAGGTACATCCAAGTTGTAGTAAGCGGCAAGTGGCAGGATTTCCCTTTTTTTTCCTCTTGCAGCTGAACCTGCCACCTATGGAAATTGCCAGTCTAGGGGTGGAATCAGAGTTGCATCTGTGGCCTACACTGCAGCTTATGCCAACATTGGACCCTTAACGCGCTGAGCAAGGCCAGGGATGGAACTGCATCCTCATGGATTATAGTCAGGTTTGTAACCTGCTGAGCCACAACAGGAACTCCCAAAGATATTATTTTTTATTTTATTTGCCATGCTTACAGCATGCAGAAGTTCCAAGGCCAGGGATTGAACCCATAGCACAGCAATGACAATGCTAGATCCTTAGCCACTAGGCCATCAGTTAGGAACCGGATTTCCTTCATTTTAAAGGCCTAATGATATTCCACTGTATGTATATATCACTTCTTTTTTAATCCATTCATCTATGGACATTCAGGTTGCTTCCACCACTTGGGTGCCAATGAGCAACGCTGTGCAAATATCTCTTTGAGCTTTAACTGCTTTATTTCACAGGTGATGGCAACCCTGACTCACAAAGTAAAGTGACTGTCTAAACCAGCGTTTCCACACAGTGGCAACAGTGAAATTTTGGAAAATTTCTTGCTGGTGGAAGGCTGCTCTGCTCACTGTAAGTTTAGCAGCAAGGCTGGCCTCTAGCAACTAGACGTCAGTAGTACCCCTTACCTCCTCAAACAAACCAAAACCTATTTATACATTGCCAAATTGGGGATGGGCGCGTAAAATCGCCCCAGTTGGGAATCAATCCTCTAAAGAAGTACGTGGGTCCAGGACCTAGTTTGCTGTCACCCAAGAAATGATGACGGGCTCTACAAAAATCCAAACTCCAGTACGACTTATAAAGCGTTTTCTTTCCATTTTCGCAAAAGTGGCAGAGGTAACGCCGTTATCCCTATAGAGGGCAACACTGGGGGAAGAAATGACAAAGCAGAAGACCCCGCCCTCCCCGCCAACCAGGGCACGACTTCCGGCTCTCGTCTAAGGCCCCGCGCCCGCGGGGCCCTCGCAGTGCACGCTGGGACTTGAAGTTCCGGCGTGTGAGGTCCTACCTGCGCAACTCCCACAGCCGGCTACCTCCTCTCTAGGCCGCGAGAGGTCTCTCCCGGAAGCTGTGCAGGTTAAAGTTTCAACACTTCCTTTCCCCGCCTCTTAGTCCCGCAGATTGCCTATCTAAGTAACCAATAGGAGGCCTGACTGTTGCTTCTTTTTACTTGATTGGCTTAGATTTTTGCAGCCGCCCAGACAAACTTGCTAGGGATTGGTCGAACCTTCAGTTTTGAAAATCGTAGAGTTGGCCCGCGCTGCACCGCCCGGTGGCTTCCCTGCAGCCGCGAGCCCTAGAGGCCTGGAGCGGTGGGACTTAGGCGGGCTAGGGTGTGTGCTGGGAAGGTCGCCGGACTTGGATCGGAGCAGCACTTCGGAGACGCCGTGCAGTCAAGTGAGTGCGCGCGGGCGGCCGGCGGGGCTGGGGGGTAGATAGCGATCCCTCCCGCCAGCCCCGGAGCGGGGGCGTGGCCCCCCCCACTCCCCGTTGCGGCCTGGCAGTGGACGCATTACCTCTTCCAAATGAATATGTGACCTGCTTTTGTCCTGGGACCTGAGATGACCCTCATCCTCCATCCGAGAGAATAACCTCACCCCCTCCCCTCCCGGTGCCTAGCAACTTTTGTGCCTTGGAAGCCCTTTGTTCACCTGGGCGCGCAGGAAACGCACGCCCACCGGGTTGTGTGACAGGATTATGCCAGGTGGCATTTCTGTACACGTTTCCCTCGCTCAATATCTCTGCCATCAGCTGAGCAACATTTTAGACTGACCGTTTCCTGGGGCCAGTGCTGTCCCTGATCTTGTCACTCCCCGAGCACGTTCGCTGTCAGCCACTGTGGCCTTCTCTGGGGAGCCCAGAGCCAGAACTGGGCGCCTGCCTTTCCGAGACTGAAATGGAGTAGGTGGCAAAGCTTGTGGTTAAGAGCGCTGTTTAAATCCAGGCCCCGCCCCTGACTCACAGGGGGACTTTGACTTAATTTCTCTTTGCCTCAGTTTCCTCATCTGCATAAGGGTCTCCTCGAGGTTGTGGTGAGAAATGAAATGATGAGCCACCCCAGTGTGGAGTAGGACTCTTTAAAGTAAGCAGCTATAGTGACCTTGCTTCACTGAGATGCAGTTCCCGGGCGGGGAGTGATGGTTAGGTGCCTGACTTCCTGCACTCTCAAAAGAACAGGCTTTGTGGAAGAGGGTGATGGGGGCTCTAGTCTGGTGTATGATGTGAGAGAAGTACTGGGAGAGGAAGGTGAGCTCCCTTTGCCCTTGGTGGGATGTAGGATGCTCTGGTTTTGTGCCAGGTTCTTACAGGCGCTGAAGAGGTTTTTTCTACTCTTCCTAGGACCCTCATTCTGACACTGATTCCTCCTTTCTCAGGATCACCTCTGATCTAATGAAAGTGACCCTTTTTAAATACCCAAGCTGAGGCTGCTGAAAACAAACTTCCTCCTGGAAGAAGCCTTGTTGCACTTTGTGAAAGAAGCTCTCGCCCATTTTTGCCATTTTGAACCAATATTTAAAAAATAGCAAGTCGTTGGGAGTTCCCGTTGTGGCTCAGCAGGTTAAGAATCTGACTAGCGTACACGAGGATGCGGGATTGGTCCCTGGGCTCGCTCAGTGGGTTAAGGATCTGGCGTTGCTGTAAGCTATAATGTAGGTTGCAGATGCGGCTCAGATCCAGCATTGCCATGGCTGTGGTGTAAGCCGGAGCTGCAGCTCCAGTTCGACCCCTAGCCTGGGAACTTCCATATGCCACAGCTGTGGCCCTAAAAAAAGGAAAAATAAATAAAATGAAAAAAAAATAGCAAGTTGTTGCTTTTTGGAGCAGCAAACTCTTTTGCCTTCCTAAAACAATTTTCTCTTTCCTGGCCTCAGACTGGGGTCCTGCACTTACCCAGGGCTGAGCTTGGGATAGAGGGGCTGGGGGGAGCCAGAGGGATGGCAGCAGAGAGTCTGTGCCTGTGACTGGCTCTGCCCAAAACCTCTGTGATCCTGCCCAGCTTGCCCTGCCCTGATTAGTACTTTCCTTGGCGTCTAGTCATAGGGCTTTGGACAAATACGGCGTGTCCTAACCTGTGTAGAATGAACTCTTGTGGTGTCCCTGTGTGTGTGCCGTGCTGTGGGGGAGTAGGGGAAGTACCTGTAAGATGTTTATTTCGAGGTATAGAGGTAATAGATGGATTCATTCATTCAATAAATATTCCTTTCGTACCAGGCGTTGTGCGGGGCTCTGGGCTTTCAAAGCTACCAGCAAGACACAAGGGCTTGCCCTCAGGGAATAAGTGTTTACTGGGCAGAGACAGGCAGAAACACAGTTAGCCAAGTGCCATGAGAATTGAACTTGATCGTGACTGGGGGTCAGGTCCTCCGTGAGCTGCTGACAGCCACGTGATGAGGAATGAGCTAGACAGAATAGGAGACAGAAGGTTCCAGACAGAGGGCAGAGCATGCTCAAGGGACAAAGGCTCGTGTGCCCTGGAAGCCAGGCCTCAGGAAGTCCTGTGAGGCTGCAACAGTACCTGATATTAGGCTCAACTTAAGGGGTCACTGGAGTTCCCGTCATAGGTCAGCAGTTAACGAACCTGACTAGTATCCATGAGGATGCGGGTTCGATCCCTGGCCTCACTCAGTGGATTAAGAATCCAGCATTGCTGTGAGCTGTGGTGTAGGTCACAAACGTGGCTCAGATCCCACATTGCTGTGGCTGTGGTGTAGGCCGGCAGCTACAGCTCCGATTCAGCCACTAGCCTGGGAACCTCTATATGCTGCGGGTGCAGCTCTAAAAAGACCAAAATAAAGGGGGGGGGGGTGTCGCCCCTCCTTCCAGGAGCTCCCATCTTAGGTGGGAGGCTGAGCTGTGCGTGGTTCTTGATTTTGAAGGTGTAGTTCAGGATGGTAGGTCACTGCCACGGCATGTAACGTGCAGTCTGTTATTGTGGCTTACGGCTGTTTCCCATTCATTTGTTCTTTCATTCATTTCTCGTAGTCGGGATATTTACTGAGCCCCCGCTCCAACCAGAATAGATGCTTCTTCCTTGCCTGGGGCTTTGGTGATGATTTTATAACTGAGTCTTAGGGAGAATACTGGAGTTGCTAGCTTTTTAAGAAATTAAGAGAAGATGTAGAAAACAAACGTATGGTTAACAAAGGGGAAAAGGCAGGCAGGGATAAACTAGGATTAAAATATACACACTACTATATAAAATATGGTATTTCCCTGTGGCTCAGCGGGTTAAGGACCCAACGTATTCTCAGTGGGGATTGGGGTTCAACCCCTGGCCTCACTCAATGGGTTAAGGATATGGTGTTGGCTGCAAGCTACAGCCTAGGTCACAGATGTGACTCGGATCCAGTGTTGCTGTGGCTGTGGTGGAGGCTGGCAGCTGCATCTCTGATTCGACCCCCGGCCCGGGAACTTCCATACACCGCAGGTGCAGCCGTAAAAAGAAAAAATAAATAAATAGAACAAAACAGCCAACAAGGACCTACTGTATAGTACAGGGAACTATAGTCAATATCTTGTAATAACCTATAATGGAAAAATCTAAAAATAAAACATATGTATAACTGAGTAACATTGCTGTATGCCTGAAACTGACCCAATATTATAAGTCAACTATATTTGAATCAAAATTTTAAAAATTAAAGAAAGAAATTAAGAGAAAGCTAATTTGGTATTTGCCATTGCCTGATTTTTCTAGGTAAGTTTTCTTAAAAATAGGACATCGCTTATCCCCTCACCTCGTGCTCTCCCTCGTCCGTTTCTAGGACATTTCATCTCAGAGGACAGGGTGGTGGGGGCTCCTTAGAGAAGACCCCGCCTCTGGACCCCCACTTTCATACCCACTGCTTTGGAACGCAGAACCTCTTCCATTCACTGGCCTCCTCAAGAGGCAGTTGGATTCGATGTTCTTCGGCCCGACGCCTGGGGGTCAGTTCTTGTGCGCCTCGGGGTGGCTGTGGCCAAGCTCCCACTCACCCTCCCATAGGGAGGGGAGCGCAGGCCTGTGCTTGTGCAGGTCCTACCTGGTGGGACCACAGTTTCTCCTGATCCAGGAAGGCAGGTGGCCGTGCCCTGTCATTTCAGCCCCAAAGAAGGCCATTGGTAAGGAGGACCGTTGCTACCAAAATTGGCTGGGCGGTGTGGACTTCTGGGGACAGTGTGCTGGGGGTTGGGTGGGGAGGGGGAGACCTTTGAAGATTCCGGCCCTGAGCCCCCACGCCCCTTGTCTCTGCTTTCTCCAGACAAAGCCACCATGGGGACGACAGCCCCAGGCCCCATTCACCTGCTGGAGCTGTGTGACCAGAAGCTCCTGGAGTTTGTCTGCAATGTGGACAACAAAGACTTGGTGTGGCTGGAGGAGATCGAGGAGGAGGCCGAGCGCATGTTCACCAGGTACGGGCAGGGGGCGCCAGCGGGAGGCCTTGGGGACACAGCAGCCCCGCTTTCCCACTGGACAAGCAAGACAGGCTGCCAGGGGTCCCTGCTGAGGGTCCAGGACACTGGGAGCTGGGGCGATGGGAGAGGAGGAGGGGTGTTGGGCTGTGCCTCGGAGAATGGGGCTGCCTGGCAACCTTGCTCCCTTTGCTGTGTCTCTGGGACGGAGCCCCAGGTGCCTGGCGGTGACTCCAGTGTGGCCTTGGAGAGCTCGCTTGGTGCTGGTCCCTCCAGCTTGACCTGTCACTGCCAGGAAAGAGGCAGGTGTCGTTCAGGGTGGGGGTGGGGGGCCAGTGGTTTCCAGGCAGCCTCAATCGCACATCACCGTCTCCGTGCCAAACAGAGAATTCAGCAAAGAGCCCGAGCTGATGCCCAAAACGCCTTCTCAGAAGAACCGGCGGAAGAAGAGACGGATTTCTTATGTTCAGGATGAAAACAGAGACCCCATCCGGAAAAGGTGGGAAGGG
>PVHT021183667.1:1176063-1204323 GCA_004024745.2 Catagonus wagneri | reverse complement strand
GGCCGAGCCCCCACCAGCGCCTGGCTTCCTGCACCTCTTGGAGCAGCACCTGGCTGGTTCTGAGGCATCTTTTGTTCCTTGGTTTTTCTGACAGGCCACAGTTACCTGGAGAGGCTCCTGAATGTGGAGGTGCCCCAGAAGGTCAGGTGAGTTCGGTTCCGGGGCTTGGGAACCTGTCCAGGTGAGCCCCCGGGGAGACCTTCCCTCCCCATGGGGGCTGCAGCCCGCCCCTGCCCCGCCTTACCAGGCAGTGAGAACCCGGGTGTCAGGCCTTCCCAGATGGCTTGTCAGCATCACTTGCCAGCCCGGCCCGGCCCGGCCTCTCCAAACCTTACCAGGGGCCCGGGCTCCATCGGTTGTTAAGTGCATAGGCCTGTGGATGAGCCAGTACAGCCACGAGGAGCCAGCTCAGGTCAGCGGGGGTGGAAGAGGGTGGCATAGGGGTTGGGGTTGCTCCCTGCTCTAGTTTTACACCCCAGCTCCGCTTTGGGCTCGCACTGCTTTTCTCGAGGCCATGTCCCGCCATCACCCTACCCCCTCTCCCACCACCAGTGCCCCCACTCTGGAGCAGAGGGTCAGTGCCTGGGGTGGGAGATGGGGCGACCCTCTGGCTTTGCTGGCCCCATGGTGAGTGGAGAACAGGCCTCGAAAGAGATGTGGCTCATCAGGCCCAAGTGATGGAGGCGGAGCTGGGAAAGGGCAGACGCCCGCAGCGGAGGCCCTGATGGCATATAAGTGAAGGCAGATTCAGAGGCTGCCTGTCCTGTCTGGCCGGGGCAGTGGGTTCGAGGCCCAGGCCAGGACATCTGTGTGGATTCCTCCTGGATCACTATGTGGCGGAGGGGCTCCTGTGGAGAGGCTTGCGCTGGGCGGGTCCCACAGTGTCCCCTGCTCTGCTTCCAGCCCCAAGGCAAAGGAGCCCAGCGAGGAGCCTGAGGTGGCGGCCGAGCCAGAGGTAAGGCGGACAGGCCAGGGAGGGGCGGGCTTGAGGCCTGCCAGCCCCAGGTGCAGACCCCTAAAGCCTTGGTGCCTCCCTTAGGTCCCCAAGAACAATGACAGTACCTTGCGACTCTGCAGTGCCACCAAGATCGCCATTAGCCCGCCCGGCTTGCGGCCTGCAGCTGGTGGCCAGGGCACCCCCTCCGAAGGGCAGCAGGGTGAGTCTTTCTTTCTTTTTTTTCTTGTCTTTTTGCCTTTATGTAGAGCCGCACCCGTGGCATATGGAGGTTCCCAGGCTAGGGGTCTAACAGGAGCTGTAGCTGCTGGCCTTCGCCACAGCCACAGCAACGCGGGATCCTTAACCCGCTGAGCGAGGCCAGCGATCAAACCCGCAACTTCATGGTTCCTAGTCGGATTCGTTAACCACTGAGCCACGACGGGAACTCCTGCAGGGTGAGTCTTTCTGGCCTGCTGGCGTGGACACCCGGGGCCGTGCGGGCCTTGGCAGCCTGGCCTGACTTTCTCTTGGGGGAGAGGGGAGCCCGACTTTCTGGGCTTTGACGCCTAAGGGAAATGACACCCAGGGTGCAGGCACCTTCGAGTTTGCGGGTTTCACCACCCAACCAGTGGCTAAGGCTGGTTGGTGCAGGAAGCTGGGGAAACACCTGGATTGGACCCTCACTGTGAGGAGCCAGGTCACGGCCTTGAGCCTCGCTCCAGCAGGGAGCAGGAGGAACTCCACGCTGGGGTGTAAACACCCGGCCTCGCACTGTGGTGCTTTGTCGCTGCCGCTGGCTCGCTGCTCACCTGTGTGAGTCCTGTCTAAACAGGGCGGGAGAGCTGGGGCCCGGCCCACGTTCCCTGGTTGGTGGAGCACCGTAGCTGTGAGATCTTGAGCACTGCTCCCCCGAGGGTTAGGGACCACGGCCGGGCCAGCCCCGTAGACCCCAGGGGGCTCCTGGGACCCTTTGGAGTAAAGAGTGGGGAAGAGCCGGGGCGGAGGGGCGTGGAGTGGCGGCACTGAATCGGGACAACTGACCTGCACCGCACGCGTCAGCCCTGCTCAGGAGCGCCCCCACGCCCTGTGCCAGCCCCAGCTGGACGGGCCGGAGGAGGGGTGGGATTTTGCAGTCAGTCCCGGGGACCCCATCTGCCCTCGGTGTTAGAGGTGGGTGGGACGCGGTAGGGGCCACCTCGATGAGACTGTCCTGCCATTCTCGTCACAGAGGCCAGGCGTGGAGGTGAGGGGTCTGTGGGCTTGGGGACCGCGTGCCGCCTCTGCACGGCCATGGATTTGTCAAGGGCCCTCGGCGCCAGAGCTGATGCTTCTGCTCCTGGCCACCCTGGGGTGGGCCAGGGAGGGAGCCTTGTCCCCGCCACAGCCGCTGCTGGTGGGCGCCTTCCCCGACCCCTCCACGGCCCCGAAGCCGCCTCACTGAAACTGCTGTCTTCACAGAGGCCAGGATCGACCAAGCAGATGGCCCCAAGGAGCCACCCCAGAGTGTCAGGTTTGTATCCAGGAAGGGGCGTGCAGTCGACTGTCCTGAGGGGCCCAGAGGGGCGTGAACCTTGGGTCCTCTCTAGAGGAGAGTGGGCGCTAGCTCAGGGGCCCGTGTTTCCTCTCAGCAGGGGTGGGGCCCAGCGCTTATGGCTCGGTGCTGTGGGATGAGCCTGGCCTCGGAGCCGGCCGCCAGATCCCGGGCCCGATCCTTCTGCTTCCTCCTGGCTCTGTGCCCTTTAGCTGTCACTTCCCTCCTCCGACTGTGCATCAAAGGGTCTGTCGGGGAGACCCCCACCTCCACGGTACCTCCCAGTCTGGAGTCCCAGGAGCTGGGCCCAGTCCTGTTCTCAGGGGTGACCTTCGACGGGGTCGGGTGGGGGCACTGGCGAGGACACCGCGGGCCAGCCCTCGTGACGCCGCTGCCACCGCCGTGCCCCACCCCCGGCAGGAGGAAGCGCAGCTACAAGCAGGCGGTGAGCGAGCTGGATGAGGAGCAGCAGCTGGAGGATGAGGAGCTGCAGCCGCCCAGGAGCAAGACCCCGTCCCCTCCCTGTCCTGCCAGCAAGGTGCGTGGGCCTCTGCCCGCCCCCGCCGCCTCCACGCCCGCCCGCGGGTCCTGACCCCGTCCCCGCCCGTCTGCAGGTGGTGCGGCCGCTCCGGACCTTCCTGCACACGGTGCAGCGGAACCAGATGCTCATGACCCCGAGCTCAACCCCCCACGGCAGCATCATGAAATCCTTCATTAAGCGCAACACCCCCCTGCGCGTGGACCCCAAGGTGAGGGTGGCATGGCTGAAGGCCGCAGTCTGTCGCTGGGCTGCTGGGAGCGGTTGGGTCTGGCCCGGTGTTGGTCAGGGGCCAGCTCAAGCCTCTGTGGCCATGGGCTGCCTTGACATCTGGGAACTGTCCCAACCTTTTGAGCTCTGCACGGCAGCCTAGAGGCTCAGCTGGCTCGGGGTGACCCCAGGCCTTGGGCCCTGGGCTGGGAAGTTGCAGAACTGGCCTTGGTTGGCCACTGTCCGTCCTACACCTCGGCCCCATCCCCTCCCAGTGGCTCGAGTAGTGAAGGTGAGGGACACACATGGACACTGGCTTGCTGGGGCTGCGTGACATGGGGGCGGGTACAAGCCCCAAGCAGACTCCTGGGCCTCGCCAGGAGGGCAGCCTGCTTTCCAGAATGTTCTGCACGTGGCATTAACTCTTGGCTTATTCCTTGTCTCCTCTCGTCCACAGAGCAGCTTCGTTGTAAGTAAAGCCCTTCCTTTTCCCTATAACCTAGCTCCACGCAGCATTTACCCGCTGTCGCCCTGTTCCTATGAAACTGACGGCACCTGTAGAAGCGCTAACATCACAGGCGGGGGCGTTAAGGGGGTGGCGGGTGATGGCGGCCAGAGCCCGTGTCCTCCCTCAGCAGAGCCTCCCCGACTCTGCTCCCAGGATGCCCCGGGCTCAGAGCCTCCCTGGGGCTGGAGGAAGCAGAGGGCGTGTGGCCTACGGCTGGCCACCAGGGCCACGGCGCCTTGCACTGCTCCCCTCCAGCCACCTCCCCGGTGCTGGGCTCCCCCTCAGGATCTGGGGCTGCGAAGAGAACAGACATCTGTGATCCCGAGCCCCCAAGATGTACTAGGTCACAGACCTGAGTTGCTGCCTTGAGGAGCGGGGGCAGTGGGTGACAGGAGGTCTGGGTCTGCCAGGGGACGCTGGAACTGTCAGTGGTGTGCCCCGGAGGGAAAGCCACAGAGGCTGTTCTCTTCTCAGATACGTCAGAGCTGAGCTGGATGCCAGTCGTGTGCCGGGAGCTGCCGGGAGCTGCCGGGAGCTGGGACCTGCTTGGCCCATGGTTCTGGCTCCCGGGGTCGCCTGAGGAGCTGGAGGGCTGCAGCCCCTTCAGCCCTTTGGTGTCCCTTGGTGCCTCAAGGACCTCCTACCAGGAGGGCTTCTGCCTCCAGCCGAGGGTCTTAGGGCCTCAGCAGCACTGCCGTGGGCAGATCAAGGGGTGTCCCAATGGCTGGACAGGCAGGCCCTGAACTTGCCTTTCCTACGCAGAGGCTGGTCCCCTCTAGGTGGACAGGGTGGTGGCGTGCCATCCAGTACGCAAGCCAGCAGCCTGTCTGTGTGGTCCTTATGCAGCTGTTTTTGTGCCAGAGGTGCCCACGGCAGTGAACCAGCCTTGGGCTTGTTCCTCCTGCGAGAAACCACCTGTGCCCCTCGAAGACTGGAGCCTCTCAGGGCTCACGGGGGTGACAGGTGCCCTTTCCTGCTTTGGGGAGCCCAGGTCCCTGCACGGGCCTCTGGTGGGTGGGATAGTCCTCAGTGAGGAGACCAGGGGAGCGAGGCAGCTCGTTGGGGCTTTAGACTGGGTTCCTAACCTTCGGGCCCAAGTGTCCTTGGTACCGAAAGTGGAGCCAGGTCCGTTCCTGGAGACCGGATGAACCAGAGACGAATGCATGTCGGGCACGCAGCACAGGGCTCAGCATGAAGTGGCTGCTGGACGGCAGAGAGACTGCACCTTTGAGGCTCCTGGAGGCAGAAGAGGCTGCACAAGCTTTTGGTTTTCCTCCTGCCCTCTGCTTTGGCCTTGATAGTGGCCTGTGGGAGAGCTCACCTTCCAGGGTTGGGGCAGCGAGGAAGCACGGTCTGTGATGTCAACAACTCGCCTTTTCTTCTGTAAAATTCACAGTGCAACAGGATAAATTCTCTGACCTGGGCTTGGAAATACTAGCACTCAGGCTTCAGGAGAGAAACCTGTTTTGCAGAGTTCCTGTTGTGGCTCAGCAGGTTAAGAACCCAACTAGGATCCATGAGGATGCAGGTTTAGTCCCTGGCCTCGCTCAGTGGGTTAAGGATGCGGTGTTGCTGTGAGCTGTGGTGTAGGTCGCAGACATGGCTCGGATCTGGCGTTGCCGTGGCTGTGGTGTAGGCCTGCAGCTTCAGCTCTGATTCAGCCTCTAGCCTGGGAACCTCCATATGCTGCGGGTGTGGCCCTAAAGAGAAAAGACAAAAACCTGGTCTGCTGGGCCCTGCTGAAAGCAAGAGTCTGGCTGGCTTTAGGGACAGGAAGAGAGAGCGGGCGATGCTCCAGGTGCTTTCCTCATGGCCAGCAGCTGGTGTGGCCTCTTGCCGGGTCTTTCTGGGTTGGGTGGCTGGAGAGCCAAGGGCCTCCCAAAGGCCATCTTCCTGCACCCAGCTTGGCTTCTAATGGCTTATGGTCATCTCTTTCTTTCCATTCTCTCCATCTTTAAAAAAAAAACTTACATTCAGAAAAAAAAAATACATATATATATAGTAAAATTTATGTTAAAAATGATCATACGTAAAATCTATACTTTGTGAAAGTAATACCTTATGTAACCACTTCCACAGTTGGGGTCCAAAACAGTTCCATCACCCCACTAAACTCTCCTCTACCCCTAACTCACCCCTGTTCTCCGTCACTGTAGTTTTGTCTTCTCGAGAATGTCATGTGACTAGAATCATACAGCAGGTGGCCTCTTGAGGCTGGCTTCTCTCGCTCAGCATGATGCCTTTGACTGCAACCTCAGTCATTATATTTGAAGTCCGTTTCTTGTAGCGATCTTATAGCTTATCCATCTATAAGATGGTCAGCGTGGCTTTTTTTTTCTTTTTAAAATCTAACGATGTCTTCTATTTGATATATTTAGTGATACGGATTTAATTCTACTGTTTTAGTATTGTCAGCTCTTCCCTTTGTTTTTTTCTGTTTCCCTTTTATTGTCTTTTGGGGAGGGGGGCCTCGAACGTTTTTTGGTATTTGTTTTAATTAGTGAACTTTATTACATTTATAGTTGTACAGCGATCATCACAATTTTGGTACTCCAGTTTAATTTATGTCTTGTGACTGTATCATTTTGAGGCTTTTTTAGTGGTTGTTCTGAGGCGTTGCCCGCTTAACTGTCGCAGTCGCTTTAGAATCAATATCTGGGTCTTATTTAAATCTTACGGAGAATGTTGATGGTTTGCCTTAGTAACAACCCACTGGCTCCAGCTGTGGCTCCAAACTGCCTTCTGTGGCCCATGGTTCCAGTGGCAGTTCAGATTTCAAAGCCTTGGCAGAGCTGTTTGGGTCTGTCCTGGGTGTGCCGGTTGGCGGGCAGCCTGGGATCTGACAGGTGGCCTGTGAGTTCGCAAAGATTTAGGTGTGATAGTTACGGTCAGGTCCAAGTGTCTGCAGTGACGAGCCGCGCCCAGAGTTCATGAAAACCTACGGTATCATTTTATCGATCTATCCAGTACTTTCCACTTTTCTGGGGCTCCCCCTTCCCCAGCCAGGAAGCTGAGGCCTTGGTTACTCCGCTTTGTGCCTCCCTGGCCATGTCCAGGGCTCCTGGTTGGGCGACAGAAAGAAAAGCAACTGTGTTCCACAGCCTTTGGGGATCACAGCTCCATAGTGTGGCACTGAAGGTTCTTCTCTTAGAGTTTTGACTCTGCAGGTTCCAGTAACTGCTGCCGTGCCCGTTGCCACGGGATTGCTTTGGGGTGGGGTGTGAGAGAAGGGGGTGTAAAAAACCCAGGGTTTTGAGTGAGAATGAGAGGGCTTCTCCCGGGGTGCTGTCTGTCTGCACCCCAGAAATCTCTTTGGGGTTTCGGGCCTCACTGAGTTTGTGCTGGGAAGAAAAAAAAATGCTCAGCTCATTGCTAGTTTGGTGATGCTTCAAAGTCTGGTCTCCTTTCCCAGTCTGCCTGCTGCTGCTTACCTTGCAGAGGCCTCAAACAGCTGCTCTGTGCATTCACGTAGGTTTTATAGCCACATCTAGTGGGAGAGACAGCGGAGTGTCTACTGCATCTCACCTGTAACCAGACCCCTCTCACCATCCTTAGGATCGTATTACCTCGGGGCCAGATTTTCAGGTGGGAAATCCGTCTAAAGAACCGTGAGTGGCCAAGGAGAAATAGTAACTAGTGCAGGGAGAGGGAGGCCCACGGGTGGGGAGTCTGACGGAAACAAATTTTGGGTTAGGGGTGGGGGCTCCACCCTCATCCCCTGACTGTTAGGGCTAAAGCACCAGTCTTGTCCTTGGCCAGGGAGGGCCAGCCTATGGAGTAACCTGTCCCTCTGGTTACGGCTCTGGCCGTTCCCCCGGGGCTTTCTGGGCCTGCGGAGGGGGCCCAGCATCAATCTGCTGAACCATCTAGTACTTTTAAAAGTTGTCTTTGAGGAGTTCCCTTCGTGGCTCAGTGGCTAACAAACCCGACTAGTATCCATGAGGAAGCGGGTTCGATCCCTGGCTTCACTCAGTGGGTTAAGGATCCAGCGTTGCTGTGAGCTGCGGTGTAGGTGCAGACGCGGCTTGGATCTGGCGTTGCTGTGGCTGTGGCAGTGGCGTAAGCCGGCACCTACAGCTCCAGTTTGACCCCTAGCCTGGAAACCTCCATATGCTGTGGGTGCAGTCCTAAAAAGATAAAAGACAAAAAAAAAATAAAAGTTGTCTTTGAAATTATTATGTAGTCATATCACAGGAAGTTTGGGGAATAAAGAGAAAAAACAGTATACCTAATCTACCTCTCCAGCCTGTGGAGTAACCTCTGTTAGCATCTGGCAATATTTTCTTTTTTTTTTTTTTAACTCTTAGCAAGTAGTTGATGCACACAAGAGTGTGTGTGTGTACACTCATGGCATAAAAGTTATAAAGCATAATAATAATAATAAATTAACACATGTATAACTTTAAATACAACATTAAGTTTCAGAGCTGCCTTTCTGTTCCTTCCCAAACTTGTTCTTCCTTCTTTTTCCAAATACACTTTTCACATAGTTATAATCAGAACATGGCTCTGATCTTGAACCTGATTTGTGCGCTGCCCACGACCTGGCAGGGCTCAGGTGAGGGTGCTCATGACTCTGGTCCTGCCCAGGCCCCCATCTCGGTGGGAAAGGCGTCGCCCGATTGGGGTGACTCTGCCTGTCGGAAGCAGTCTGGTGCTGCCTGTGTGGCTGGGGGGGGGGGCGATGGGGGCCGCCGGGCAGCCTTTGGGGGCTGTCCTCGCTCACGCCCACCCGCCCTCCGCCCGCCAGGAGAAGGAGCGGCAGCGCCTGGAAAACCTGCGGCGGAAGGAGGAGGCCGAGCAGCTCCGCAGGCAGAAGGTGGAGGAGGACAAGCGGCGGCGGCTGGAGGAGGTGAAGCTGTAAGTACTCGCCCCCCGCCGTCTCCTCGCCCCCCCACGCCCCGCCCGCAGCCTTGCCGGCGCCCCCGTGACCTCCTGTGCCCGCAGGAAGCGCGAGGAGCGCCTCCGCAAGGTGCTGCAGGCCCGGGAGCGTGTGGAGCAGATGAAGGAGGAGAAGAAGAAGCAGATCGAGCAGAAGTTTGCTCAGATCGACGAGAAGACGGAGAAGGTGCGCGCTCGGGCTGTGGGCGGCGCGCTTCGCCGGGCCGGGCCCCGTGGGCCCGCCCGGCCCACTGCCAGCCGGAGGTTCCGGCTTGAGGCCCCTTACCCCCGGGGGTCTGTCTGAGCATCTGTTGGGCTCCGCAGGCCAAGGAGGAGCGGCTGGCCGAGGAGAAGGCCAAGAAGAAGGCAGCGGCCAAGAAGATGGAGGAGGTGGAGGCGCGCAGGAAGCAGGAGGAGGAGGCGCGGAGGCTCAGGTGGCTGCAGCAGGTGCGATCGCAGGGCTCAGGCTCAGGGAAGAGGCGGGGAAGGCCCGCGCTGCCTCAGTGCCCTGGGGGCCGCTGAGCACCCCCCACCCTGTTGGTTTGATCCCGGTGGATCTTGTTGCCTCAAGCTCAGAAAGTTGGGGCGATGGGGACCATGACAGTGACCTGCCTCATGTTTTCTGTAGAGGCAGAAGTTTCAGGGTTAAGTGCATGGACTTGAGTCAAACTCCTAATCTCAGTTCTGCCATTTATTAGCTGTGTGACCCCAGGTGGGTTACTTAACCTCTCTGTGCTCCAGTTCCCTCGGGTAACAGTGGTATCTACCCAACAGGGTTGCTGTGAGGATTCAGTGTTCTGCCTGTAAGATTACAGGCCTACCTCCTCCTGGGAACTGTTGGTCTTGTGACTGCAGGGAGCACAGATTTGCCATTAGGGAGTTATAATCCTGATGGCTAAAATTTATTGAGTGTTTACTTCGTGCCGGGCACTGTTGTGAGTGCATCAAGTGTATAAACCTCCGCAGCCTTGTGAGGCGTGAGCATGACTGTTGTCCGCATTTTATCAGTGAGGGTAAAACGGAGGCCAGAGGGCTTCTGTGGCTCGTCCAGTGTCAACCAGCCCGTGGGTCTGGCTCCAGCCCGTACCCTTAACTGTAAAATCTCCTGCCGCTGCAAAAGAAGTTGCCACGAGTCGCCTTTCAGGCCGGTCGCGGCGGTCCTTGCGGGTGGCGCCTTGGCGGGGTGTCCCTGGGCTCAGTCCCTGCCGTCCCGACACAGCCAGCCCGCCCGCGGGCGGGCCCTGACCCCGCTCTCGGCTGTCAGGAGGAGGAGGAGCGGCGCCACCAGGAGCTGCTGCGGAAGAGGAAGGAGGAGGAGCAGGAGCGGCTGCGGAAGGCGGCCGAGGCCAAGAGGCTGGTGGAGCAGCGCGAGCAGGAGCGGCAGCTGGCGGAGCAGCGCGAGCAGGAGCGGCAGCTGGCGGAGCAGCGCGAGCAGGAGCGGCTCCAGGCCGAGAGGTGAGGGGTCCCGGCTGCCAGGTGGCCACGGGCGTCCTGCTGTCACGGCACCTGTCCTGTGTGTGGGCGAGAGACAGATGTCGTCGTCACCTCGACGAGGCTCCCGCCTTCCCTGGGGGGTCTGGAAAAGAAGAACGGGCTCGTTGTCTTGGCTCCAAACCAGGCAGGCCGCCCGGCGAGGTGCGTTGGCTGCTGGAGGGTTGAGGAGTCACTCGGGATTTTGTCTTGTTTCCGCCGCCAGCCGGGTGAACCGACCCCTTTGGTGTGTTTTGTCCTCAGCTGACTTGGGGGCGTCAGAGGACGAGCTGGCATTTCTCAGCATCCACTGTGGCCTTGGGGTGGGAGAAGCCACCCCACACTGCGGTTCACTGCGTGGCCTTCGGCCTCCTTGGCGCCTTGCCCACACGTGCCTCTCCGGTGCTGATGCCAACGCAGGCTGCCAACCCCTGTCCCCCAGCATTCCCGACTGCCCCCCATTGGGAATCGCGGCAGACGGGCCCTTTCAGAGGCAGCAGTCTCCGCACTAGGCAAGAAAGCCACATTGAGGGAGTTCCCGTCGTGGCTCAGCGGTTAACGAACCCGGCTAGGAACCATGAGGACGCAGGTTCGACCCCTGGCCTCGCTCAGTGGGTTAAGGATCCGGCGTTGCCGTGAGCTGTGGTGTAGGTTGCAGACGCGGCTCCGGATCTGGCATTGCTGTGGCTGTGGCGTCGGCCAGCAGCTCTACCTCCAGTTTGACGCTAAGCCTGGGAATTTCCATATGCCACAGGTTTGGCCCTAAAACAACAAAACAAAAGAAAAAATTCCACATTTAGTTCCACAAGCGTCTGTCCAGGGCTGACCCTGTGCCTGGCTGTGCTGGGTCCTAGGGCTGCCGAGGAGGATAAGCTGCAGTCACCGCTGGCTAGGAGATACATGGGATCCTCTGCCTGTGTGTAGACGTAGAGAACTCTGCCCCTGCAGGTGTAGACATGTGGGTGGATCTGAGCCTTTTCACAGTGGAGAAGTTGGGGGGTAACAGCCACGGGGCACGCTGCGTTGGGCCACCCATCTCCCGGTGCTTATTGATGGCCATAGAGGTGTTCCTGGTCCCGAGGGCAGAGTCAGAGACAGGAGTCTGGGAAGGGAACCAAGAGTGGCGGCTGATAAGGTTGGAGAATTGGCTGCCGGTCAAGGAGCACCGGGGGCTTGGAGGGGTTGTGGTTGTGGTGGTTACAGTGATTGGCGGCTTGGGTGGTACCGAGCGTCACGCTTTCCATGCGTTTCCTTGTTTAATCCTCTCAAAGGCCCCTGAGGTGTGGGTTCCAGCAGCTCCACTTCCCAGAGGGGGACACAGGTTGAGAGAGGCCCCGTGACTTGTTCAGGGTCACGAGCTAGTAAGCGGAGGGGCTGCAAAGCCTATGAATAGCGCTTCCGGCTTCGTGTCAGGCCTGGGGCTGGGGGGGTGCCCTGGGGGTTGGGGATTGCTGGTTACTCAGATGACTTCTTTTCATTCGCGTGGCGACTCTGGGAGAAAGGTGTCGCGATCCCCACTATACAGCAGATAAGACTGAGGCACAGAGACCTAAGTTGCGTGGAAGGGTGGAGCCAGGTTTGCTGGACCCTAAAGCTGAGTCCCCTGCACTCTTGGTGGGTACTCCTGGCCCCTTGGGCACAAGTGCAGCTGCCGGCTGGGGGCAGGCATGCCCGTTCTGGCTTACCCGGCAGGGACGGAACAGGGCCAGGGCTCAGCTTCCCTGTGACAGGCTGTGATAGGCTCTTGCTCCGTCCTCAGGGAGCTGCAGGAGAAAGAGAAGGCCCTGCGGCTGCAGAAGGAGCGGCTGCAGAGGGAGCTGGAGGAGAAGAAGAAAAAGGTAAAGCAGTGCCAGGCGGGGGCTCCCACGGGCTCCGCCTGAGCTCCGGGTGGGTGCCTGGTCCGGGCGCTGCCCTGCCCGCCCTGCAGCCTGGGGTTGGTGCGCAGGGAGGGGAGAGCACCCACGGGGTCTCTAACAATCCGCGGTCCCAGGAAGAGCAGCAGCGCCTGGCTGAGCAGCGGCTGCAGGAGGAACAGGAGAAGAAAGCCAGGGAGGCCGCAGCGGCCAGCAAAAGCCTGAACGTGACTGTGGATGTGCAGGTGAGGCCCGGGCGCCAGGGCGGGGAGGGCCCCCCGGCTTTCTTCCCCTGTGTGGAGTAGGACCTTACAGAAGAGGAAGGATGCGGTCATCCCAGTTGCTTGGTTTTGGGGTTTTGGGGTATTTATTTATTTATTTACCTTTTTTTTTTTTTGTCTTTTTGCCTTTTTATGTAGAGCCGCATCCGCGGCATATGGAGGTTCCCAGGCTAGGGGTCTAATAGGAGCTGTAGATGCCGGCTTTCGACACAGCCACAGCAACGCGGGATCCGAGCCGCGTCTGCAACCTACACCACAGCTCACGGCAACGCCGATCCTTAACCCACTGAGCAAGGCCAGGGATCGAACCCGCAACCTCACGGTTCTTGTTCGGATTCATTAACCATTGAGCCACGAAAGGAGCTCCTGTTTATTTATTTACTATTTTTGATAGGTATATTCTTCTTTATTCTGAAAATAGAAATTGTTGTTCAAAAAAAAAAGATGCTAAAGTTTATAAAAGAGTATAAAGAGTAAAAGAAAGGTACCCTTGGAGTTCCCGTTGTGGCTCAGTGGTCAACGAATCCGACTAGGAACCATGAGGTTGCGTGTTTGATCCCTGGCCACGCTCAGTGGGTTAAGGATCCGGAGCTGCCATGAGCTGTGGTGTAGGTCACAGATGCAGCTCAGATCTGGAGTGGCTTGGGCCGGCAGCTGCTCCTCTGATTTGACCTCTAGCCTGGGAACCGCCATATGCCGTAAGTAAGGCCCCAAAGAGACAGAAAAAAAAGGTGACACCTGAACCTTTCTGTTTTTCCTATGAAATGAAGGGAGGTGGCCAGAGCCCCCAGCAGAGGTGGGGGACGCCCACGTGCAGAGGGGGCAGCTGACGGCTGTGTTCATCTTTTCTAGTCTCCAGCTTGTACCTCGTATCAAATGACTCCACAGGGGCACAGGGCGCCCCCCAAGATCAACCCGGATAACTACGGGATGGATCTGAACAGCGATGACTCCACCGATGACGAGGCCCATCCCCGGAAGCCCATCCCCAACTGGGCCAGAGGTGAGCAGGGCCGGAGCCCCCCTGGAGAGCCGGGTGCTCACTTGTGACTTCGAGGACCCTGGGGGTGATGGCTTGGCAGCTGCGGGGGTCAGAAGCAAGTTGTGCCTGTGAACTGGCAGCTTGGGTCGTTAGCCAACAAGTCTGCCTCTGGGGACAAGGCTGCACCTGGGGAAGGAGGGTGGGTGCCCCGTGGCCAGTGGGCTCGGCTGGCGACCCGGTCTCCGATGCTGGGTACATTCATGCTCAAGAGATGCATTAGATGGTGGCTGCCTGGGGGCAGCTATGGTGCTGGGCATTCCAGCTTGGGTGCTCCCCCACCCCTGAGTCCCTGCCGGCAGGCCACGTGGACCCAAATATGCACCCTGGGGTGGGAATAGAGCTAAAGTGGTAGCAGGGTGTCAGCAGTGCACAAAGAACTGGGGCAGGGGGTTCAGCCGGCTGGGGGAGGGGTGGGGATGGGGGGCACTTGAGCAGGTGGCACCCTGAGTTTATAGGCCCAGCATCCAGATAGGAGTGTGGGCAAGGGTGAAGGTGCCACCTCAGGCCTACATGTGAGGCCTGCCAGGAGTGCCTCGGGGCCAGTGCACACAGGGTGGGGGGAAGGGGGTGCTTTACAGAGTTGGTTGAGCTGGGGGCAGGCAGGCTTCAGCCTCACTCCCCAGAGGAAGGGCCTAGAACCCTGCAGGGGATCTGCGCTCTGCAGCAGACGGGTGAGTTTCAGTTCACTCCCACCCCCGCAGTAACCAGATTCTACCTTCGTCTCCTTAACATCCAGACGTGGCTGTGGGCCGGGGTCAGCATGGCCTGGGAGCCAGACTGGTTACGGTCGGCCGTCGCCAGCCTCCTTCACCTCTCGCCCGGTTTTCCATCTGTGGAATGGGGGTGCCGAGAGAACCCCACTGAGAAGGGCTCTTGAGCATGGAATGTCTAGAAGTCCTGGCGCAGGGCAAGAGCTGGGCCCGCGGTCGGCCTCCTGACCCCCGGACCCCCAGGGTCCTCCTTGGCATCGCTGGCCGGGCTGTGGGTCACCCTCGGTCCCAGCCGGCCCCAGGCACTCTGGGCCTGTGGGGCTGAGGACATAAGCAGCCCTTCAAGGTGGCCGAGGCTGGTGTTGTGAGCTCCAGTCCTGGAGCGGGACTTGGCTTCAAACCCCGGCGCTGCCAGGCACTGGCTGTGTGCCTTTGGGCAGATCTTCTTGTAAAAGGGGGAAGATTAAGGGGCCCGCCTCTGCAGTGACTGAGGGATCACCCTCTGGGGATGGGAGGTCGTGCAGCCAGGGCTTAATCCAGCCTGGCTCTCACAAGCTGCAGGAGCATGGCCGGCTGTCGCTTTCAGGGTAGGGGCGGGGAGGGCTCTGAAGGAGCTGATGTGGCCGGAGGTGGGGACCTGCTGGGATGGAGAGGTGACAGGGCCTCTGCATGTTGGGGCGGGGGGCAGCAGGGTTGGGGAGGCTCCGGGGGAGCCCCAAGGCGGTGACCTAGCCCTTCCTGTCCCCCCACAGGCACCCAGCTCAGCCAGGCCATCATCCACCAGTACTACCACCCGCCGAACCTTCTGGAGCTCTTCGGAACCATCCTCCCCCTGGACCTGGAGGACATCTTCAAGAAGAGCAAGCCCCGCTACCATAAGCGCACCAGCTCTGCCGTGTGGAACTCGCCGCCCCTCCAAGGCAGCAGGCTCCCTGGCAGCCTGGCCTACAGCCTGAAGAAGTACTGAGGCAGGCCCAGGGCCTTCTCAGCGGTCCGGGCCTTTATCTGTGTCTGTCTGTCCGTGTCTCTGTTGATCTGGGGTCCTGTCGCCGGGGGCTTGGGCCCGTGTATATAAGCGTCTTGTGTGCTGCGAGTGGAAAGCAGCCCAGGCCTGTCGGGAGGCTGAGCTTGGTGGGGGTTGGGAGAAGCACTGGGCCCAGCCCCGTCTGGTCCGCCGACAGCACTCTGTAAATAGATTGTGATAATTCAGCGGAGTTTTAGCCTCTAGTGTTCAAGAGCTAGGTTAATAAAGTCTGTTCCTTCAAGCCGGCTGTGGGTATCATGAGACTGGCTTCTCCGCAGGGACCCCTGGACCCTGGGCCTGTCTCAGGCCGCTGGATGGGCTGTTCCTTCTGGGGCAGGTCAAGGTCACCCGCGGCCCACCCCCAGAGACGCCGATGTGGTGGGCGATACTGATGCCAGCCCGGGACAACCCTGAGAAACACTTCGGTTACTTTGGTGTTGGGACAGGGAGCAACACCTCCTGTTTTTCTGGGGGGTTCCCTGCCTGTAAGGGCCTATTCAAGGGGTGAGACCTGGGGTCGAGGTCAGGAAAACCCGCCTCCTGACAGTTCTGCCACTTAAGACCGGTCCTCCACCCCTCAGGCTCCATCTTTGCTGCACAGATGGTAAAAGGACTTTATTTTTTTTTATTTTTTTTATGGCGACACCCATGGCCTATGGAAACTCCTGGGCCAGGGACCAAACCACAGCTGCAGCTACAACGCTGGATCCTTTCACCCACTGCACCAGGCAGGGGATCCAACCTGCACCTCCACGGCAACTCAAGATGCTGCATTCAGATCACTCTTTATTTTTCTTTTTTTTTCTTTTTGTTGTCTTTTTAAGGTCACACCCGCAGCATATGGAGGTTCGCAGGCTTGGGGTTGAATTGGAATGAAGCCACCGGCCTTCGCCACAGCCACAGCAATGCAGGATCCGAGCCGCATCTGTGACCTACACCACAGCTCACGGCAACGCCAGATCCTTAACCCACTGAGCGAGGCCAGGGATCCAACCCGTGTCCTCATGGATGCTAGTCGGGTTTGTTAACCGCTGAGCCACAGCAGGAACTCCTGCAGTCAGGCTCTTAACTCACAGCGCCACAGCGGGAACTCTGGTGAAGGGACTTTAGAATGCAGGTGTGCTACTGAAGCAGGAGATCTGGGCTAGAAAGGGGGTGGCTCTTGAAACTACCTCAGAGCCAGTACGTGCAAACAGTTCTGATATTTTCCAGCAAAGCCAGGCAGCTGCCAACTAAATGCACAGTGTCTGTGGAAGCTGGTCCTGCCCAATAGCTTCCAACTGTGTTCTGAATGGCTTCTGGGCCGGATCAAGCCATAGTCTGTTTTTATAAATTTTGGTTTTTTTTTTGTCTTTTTAGGGCAACACCTGTGGTATAGCCTGCCGTGTGGCTCCCAGGCTAGGGGTCAAATTGGAGCTGTAGCCCCTGGCCTACGCTACAACAATACCAGATCCGAGCCATGTCTGCGACCTACATCACAGCTCACGGCAACGCCGGATCCCCAGCCCACTGAGAGAGGCCGGGGATCGAACCTGCGTCCTCATGGATCCTAGTCAGATTCGTTTCCACTGAGCCAGGACGGGAACTCCCGTTTCTGTAAAGTTTTATCGGAACTCACCCGGCAGGAACGGGTGCTTGTCTCCAGCCGCTCTTTAGAGGGCAAAGTAGTTGCAGAAGAGGAACTTATGTTTCACAAAGCTGAGAATATTTATTATGAACCTTTACAGAAAATGATTGCTGACCCTGTTAGGACAAAATCAAGACCTAATACAAGGCTGAACTAAAATGAGGAACTAGTGAATACACACAACGGGCTGTTTTGGAAGATTCCACCCGTGCAAAGAAAAACATTTTACAGTTCATTCAAATACAGTGTGCAATTTAAATTTGTTCCCATATGTTCTCTGGCTAGAAACTGTTGTATTGAGTCAACTGGTGAGTGTGTTTTCCTAAAGCCATTATGTCAAAATATTACTTCTTAGGAGCATATTTACATAGTGTGAGAATGTTGTTATTCAGCCAAAACAAGTAGTTACAGTTGCTGTCCGTCTTCAGCAGCACTTGATGTCATCAGTGATTCTCATTTTAACCGTAACTGTTTTAATAGACATGTAGTGAATTCTCACCCGGTTTGTTGTTTTGACTGCACCCACGGCACGTGGAAGTTCCCGGGCCAGGGGTTGAACCCACACTTCGGCAGTAACCAGAGCCACAGCAGTGACAGTTCTGGATCCTTAACCGCTAGGCCACGAGGGAACTGCTCTCATTGGGGCTTTAATTTGTGTTTCCCTAATGGCTGGTGATGGAACATCTCATGGCTTACTTGCCGTCTGTGTGTCTTTGGTGAAGCGTGTGTTCATTTTTAAATTGGGTTGTTTGTTTTCCTGCTGTTGAAAATCTCTCTGTATTATGGATACAAATCTGTACTTTGCAACATTTTCTTCTAGTCTGCAACTTGTCTTTTCATTCATGTAACAGTTTTTCTTTTTATCATAGAGCAAAAGATTTAATTTTGATGAAGTCCAGTTTGTTTGTTTTCCTTTTTTTCTTTTTTACAGCCACACCTGTGGTGAATGGAAGTTTCCAGGCTAGCGGGGATGGGGGGTGGGGGGTGGGAATCCGAGCTGCAGCTACAGGCCCATGTGACAGCCAAGGCAATGCGGGATCCAAGCTTCATCTTCAACATACACTAGAGCTCATGGCAATGCCAGATCTCGGGCCACTGAGTGAGGCCAGGGATCGAACGTGCATCCTCATGGATACTAGTCAGATTCCTTTCCACTGTGCTGCAATGGGAAGTCTGTAGTTGGTTTTTATGTGTTGACCTTGTATCTTGTGATACAACTAAAGCAGTACTTAGAGGGAAATTTATAGCACTAGGTGCCTCTATGTTAGAACAAATCTCAACTTGATGAGCCTAGTTTCTACTTTAGGAAACTAGAAAAAGATGAATGAACAGAAATATAAGCTAAAGAAGGGAAGTAACAAAGGTAGAGCAGAAATCAATAACATTGGAAAGAAAAAAATAATAGAGAAATCTTAATTAAACCAAAAGCTAGTTCTTTAAGAATAATTTTTTGTTTGTTTTTTGGTCTTTTTGTCTTTTTAGGGCTGCACCTGTAGCATATGGAGGTTCCCAGGCTAGGGGTCCAATCGGAGGTATAGCCGCTGGCCTACACCACAGCCACAGCAACGCGGGATCCGAGCTGCGTCTGTGACCTACACCACAGCTCATGGCAATGCTGGATCCTTAACCCACTGAGTGAGGCCAGGGATTGAACCCGTGCCCTTATGGATGCTAGTCAGGTTCGCTAACTGCTGAGCCACAACGGGAACTCCTAAGAATAATTTTTGAAAAAAAAAATGTTGTAACATCTGTCTAGATGGATACAGAGAAAAATAAACAAAAAAAACAAAGTCAGGATCGAGAGGATCCCACTACAGATCCTACAGATACTAAAGCTACAAGAAGAAGTTATGAACGCCTTATTGTAATTTGACAGTTTGGGTGAAATGAATACAGATTAACTGGAAGATACAAATTTGTTCTCTCAAGATGAAATATAAAACCTGAATAGCCTCATCTATGAAAGAATTTTAATTTGTAGTTTAAAAATCTCAGAACACTATAGGCCTAGATCACTTTAGTGATAAATGTTCAAGGAAGAAATAATACCAATTTAACACAACCTCTCCCAGGGACAGCTCCAGCTGTGAGGCCACCATTACTCTGATACCCAAACCAGACAAAGTCACTGCAAGAAAGGAGAACTAGACAATTACTCTCCATGAACACCAGAAAAATTCTTTTTAGCAAATGAAATCAAACAAATTTTTTTTTTTTTGTCTTTTTTGCCTCTGAGGCATATGGAGGTTCCCGAGCTAGGGGTTGAATTGGAGCTGTAGCTGCCGGCCTGTGTCATAGCCACAGCAACACATGATCTGAGCCGCATCCTCAAACTAAACCACAGCTCACAGCAATGCCGGATCCTTAACCCACTGAAGTAGGCCAGGGATCGAACCTGCGTCCTCATGGAGGCTAGTCAGATTTGCTTCCACTGAGCCGTGATGGGAACGCCCCAACAAATGATTCTTATATTAAAAAGGTTACATCTTAACCACATAGCGTTTATCCCAGCATTGCAAAGTAGGTTTAACATTTGAACGCTGACTAATATAATTCCCCATATTAGTACAGGAGGGAGGGGAGTTCCCATTATGGCTCAGCAGATTATGAACCCAACTTTGTATCATGAGGACTGCGGTTCAATCACTGGCCTTGCTCAGTGGGTTAAGGATCTGGTGTTGCTGTGAGCTGTGGCATAGGTCACAGATGCAGCTCAGATCTGGCCCTGCTGTGGCTGTGGTGTAGACCGGCAGCTGCAGCTCTGATTTGACCCCTAGCCTGGGAACTTCCATATGCCCTGAGTGCAGCCCTAAAAAAAAAAAAAAAAAAATATATATATATATATATATATATACACATATATATACAGGAGAGAAAGCATGCGATTAAATTGATAGATACAGACAGTTCAGCAGTTTAACACTAGTTCATGATAAAAGTGCTAAGCAAATAATTTGAAGGGAATTTCCTCCATTTGAAAAGGCACTTCTACCAGAAAATCTTCAGCAAACATGATGAATGACTGGAGGTATTTCTTCTACTGACAGGTCCAGTGCAAGGGGTCCACTGTCATTGTATCTGAACATTTTACTGAAGGTTCTAGCCGGTGCAAGAGGGCAAAAAAGAAAAAATGGTACTGAAAAGGAAGAGTTAAGATTACATGCAGGGAGTTCCTGTTGTGGCTCAGCAGGTTAAGAACCCGACACAGTCTTCATGAGGATGTGGGTTTGATGCCTGACCTCACTCAGTGGGTAAAGGATCGAGCGTAGGTCACAGATGTGCTTCCGATCCGGTGTTGCTGTGGTTGTGATGCAGGCCTGCAGCTGCGGCTGTTCTGACCCCTAGCCCAAGATCTTCCATGTGCCACAGATGTGTCCTTATAAAACAGAAAAAAAAATCATATCCAGAGATGACTTCTAGAATATCTGACAGTGTCTACAAAAGGATTAATAAGTGAGTCTGGCATGGATGCAGGCTACAAGATTAATATATGAAAGCCAATTGTATTTCTATACACCTACCTTGCACAATCAGAAGTGGAAATTTAAAAACGGTGCAATTTTGGAGTTCCTGCTGTGGTGCGCTGGGTTAAGCATTTGACTGCAGTGGCTCGGGTTGCTATGGAGACAAGGTTGGACCCCTGGCCCTGGCCATTCCTGCACAAACCTCTTGTTGAACACACCTTTCATGCCAGGCACTGTTCTTGGCACTTTGAACACATCAGTGAAGAAAACAGAAAAATTCCTGCCTTCGTGACGCTTGTATTTAATGGAGAGGAGCAAAATAATAAGCCAAATAAAGAGATAAAAATTTAAATATATGAGAAGGTGATAAATACTGCAGAGAAAAATAAGGGAGAAGGTGGGGGGGTGATTTTAATTAGAATGACCAGCACCTGAAACTACTATAATGTAAATCAACTATACTTTAAAAATTAGGATGTCCAGGAAAGGTCTCAGGGAAGAAGTAACATTTCAGTCCAGACAAAGGCGTGAGGCATCTGGGAGATGAGCATTCCAGGTGGAGGAATGCTCCAGGGTCTGGTCATAGAGTCTCTTTAGTTTTAACATAAACTTGTGTGTGTTGCCTGAAATTACTCTAGGGACCAATATTCCAAAAAACAATGCATTATGTTCTGTTGGCCAACATACATGAGATACTCCAAGGCTGTGGTTCTCAAGTTTTTTTAATTTGGGTCAGGATCCACTTGGCGTCTTGATGAAACTGATGGTTGGGCTCACCCCTGGGGATTCTTATCAGTAGATATGAGGTGAGGTCTAAGAAGCTGCATTTCCTTTTTTTTTTTTTTTTTTTGTCTTTTTGCCTTTTCTAGGGCCACACCCGCGGCATATGGAGGTTCACAGGCTAGAGGTCTAGTCGGAGCTGTAGCCACCAGCCTACACCACAGCCTCAGCAATGCAGGATCCCAGCCGTGTCTGCAACCTACACCCCAGCTCACAGCAACGCTGGATCCTTAACCCACAGAGTAAAGCCAGGGATCGAACCCGCAACCTCATGGTTCTTAGTCGGATTCGTTAACCACGGAGCCACGATGGGAACTCCCAAGAAGCTGCATTTCAAACAAGCTCCCAGGCGATGCTGATGTGGTTTGTGTGGGGGCCGTATTTTGAGAAGCAGTGATCTAAGTCAACCTGCTGTCTCCCCACGGTGTGCCCTGAGAGTCACCTCGTTCCGCCTCAAGCCCAAGGCTGAGACTTGGCCGATTTGAATGGAGTAAAGCAACCACTCCTACTTATCAGCTTATTTGAACCTCAGCAAAGTGCTGATAGAACATTCTTTTCCATTTTGAAGGCTTCTGCCTGGTCGACTAGGAGATTATTTTATTAAAGACCCTGTCATCTCTTCCCTTCCTAGGAAACGACGCAGTATTGATTGAAACCTCATTTATTTTACTAAGATGTATCCAGCTTTAACAATGTCACCTCTTTTCATTTGCTTTAACTCTTTTCAGGCTACATATCTTGGAAACAGCAGCTTGATAATTTTCCCCTTTCCTTGTTACCTTAAGCAAGCACAGTTTCTCTGCTCAGTCAATGGTAAATTAACATAATCAAACTGCAGACTTAAGTTCTGCAACTCATCAGTTCTGCCACCTGCAGGTGGCACCATTTCACCATTTCAATCGGAGGTCTCCCTGAACACGTGCAATATACTGTTTGTCACTAGGGGGCGCCTTTTCCGTTCCACTCCTGGATGCAATGGTCAAAGCGACTAAAAGGAAACGAAAGTTTCACTTGGGTTTGTACTCAAAATAACTGACCAGCTCTTCTCTTCGCGACGAAAGAGAGCGATGCATGATCATGCCAGGTGCATTAACGACTGCCTCTTCAGATTTCACACCCGCGGAGCAGGAGATGAGACATGGAGGGTTCTATGGGCTCATGCTGTAACGGCATTTCTGTTGTCCTACCTTCTTCCTCTGCTATGACAGAGACAAGAGACGTGTGACAGAGCCACACTTCAAGGCAAGAGTTTATGAACAAGGTGAAGGAAACCATCTCGGATGCCCAGTGCCCGTTTCTGTATCCTGTGCCTCCTTTGGAAGCTCACAGCTTGTAGCAAAAGGTCTGAGCTGCATTCGTGGAGGAGGTGGCTGGCAAGTGGCCTGTGGGAGCCTGGGTGCATCAGCCCAAACGTTTGGTGGTGAACCTCAGGGCATAAATCTTGTAGGGACGACTGTGCACAGTGGCAAGAGTAGAAGTAATACATGGCTTGGAGGCGTTTATAACATAAAATATATTGGTGTTTCAGAGTTGCTGTCATGGTGCAGCAGATACGAATCCGGTAAGTATCCATGAGGATGCGGGTTCAATCCTTGGCCTTGCTCAGTGGGTTAAGGATCTGGTGTTGCTGTGAGCTGTGGTGTAGGTCAAAGGTGCAGCTCCGATCCTGCGTTGCTGTGGCTGTGGAGCAGGCCAGCAGGTGCAGCTCAGAGTTGACCTCTAGCCTGGGAACCTCCATATGCCACGTGTGGGGCCCTAAAAAGCAAAAATGTGTGTGTGTGTTTGTGTGTGTGTTTCAAGTACCAGTAGAGATGCTGACAACTTTGGATAAAGTCCCAGCGTATAACTTGTTGATACTTAAATATATGACATAAAATGTTATTGCTAAGTGCATCTTTTAATGAGCAGAGGACTGTCTTTGACTTTATATATCCAGGTATAATGTCATTTATTACTAAAATGAAGCAATTCATGTTTCTCATCTTTACGGATGTAATTTTTGAAAACACTTATGAAATTGTGGTAGTGATACGACTATTTTTTTAAGTCTTTTGAGCTATAGGTTAAGTACATTGTATTGGATTGTATTGGATCACTCAAATAATTCATTCTTTTTTTCTTTTTCTCTTTCTTTCTTTCTCCCTCCCCTTCCTTCCTTCCTTCCTTCCGTCCTGTCTGTCTTTTTAGGGCCACACCCGTGGCATATGGAAGTTCCCAGGCTAGGGATCTAATTGGAGCTGCAGCTGCTGGCCTACACTCCAACCACAGCAACGCCAAATCCAAGCCATGTCTTTGACCTACACTGCAGCTTACGGCAGCACTGGATCCCCAGCCCACTGAATGAGGCCAGGGATCAAATCTGATCCCCGTGGATACTAGTCAGGTTCGTTACCATTAAGCCACAATGAGAACTCCTCAAATTCATTCTTAATGGTTTATTATCCAGGCTTAATTATGTCCTCCTTTGATTTTACTAAAAGCAAGGAATTATAATCCCCTTTCTATAGAAAAAATATTCTGTACCACAATTTTTTTTTTTAAATCTCTGGAGACCTATATATCAGAGTCAATGTTCTGTACAAAGAGGCTCGTGGATGACAGTGTGTCTTCCTTCTTCTCCTTCTTCTCCTTGGCCACGCCTGCAGCATGTGGAAGTTCCTGGGCCAGGGATTGAACCTGCATCACAGCTGCACCCCTGAGTCACAGCAATGACAATGCCAGATTCTTAACCCACTAAGCCACACAGGAGCTCCCACAGTGTGTCTTCTGTCTTTGGTAGATTGGAGCACAAGTGTTTGTGAAAGAGGAGGAAGAAATGAGAGTCAGTGTGACTACATGCATGTATATGGTGAAAGAATGTGTCGCTGTTACCCTCTAGAAGTGGCCCCTTAAAAGTTTTCAACCTCCTGGTGTGTGTTGACCAATTAGAAGACCAAAATCACTGGAGTAACCCTGGGATTTCGACCTCAACCAGAAATGACATATGTGGCCAGAATACACTTCTGAGGATGGGAATGCAGGGACCCTGTGTGCCTCGAGGTGGGGAATATCTGCCCCTGTCCACTACTTTCCCAGACCCTAGTTCCAATACTCAGTGTTCAGGATTTTAAAAATCACAATAAGAAGTCACTTTGACATGATCGTAAGTTAGAACATGAAACAATCTCAGCTAATAGAAATTCCAGTGGAACCGGAGCCAAATTCCGAAGCACACTTTGTTCACATTTAAGATTAAAACGAATTCCGCATTGGGAGCGTTAGACTCGGTTTGGTATTTGACTTTGGGAATGAGATAATTTACTCCGTTTGACTTAGCAGGGAACATTTCTTCCCTTTTTCTTACGTAAGTGTCATAGCTGACGCTGTGCTGCGCCTCGGATTCCTAGAGTAGCCTGGGAACTTCCGTGTGCCGCAGGTGTGTCCGTAAAAAGAAAAAAAGTCCACCTTGTCAAAATTGATATGCGAATGTAGTGCACTTTAGACCTGAATTCCGCTGGAGTTTTATTGGGAACTAAATAAAATTATTTTAAATTAATATGGAAATATATATAGATATGTATATTCATATATATATGAAAATAAACAAGATTAGGAAGAAAACTGAGTGATCACTTGCTGTCTCAGATAATGAAACTTACCAAGAAAATTTCACCTTGATCTGGATTAGTGCTGGCACAGAAATGACAACTATGCTGTGGAATAAGAGCTCAAAAATGGATCCATGGATCAAAGGAGCTCAACATACAGCAGGAAATACGTCACAATTCAGTTCCCGTTGTGGCTCAGCAGGTTATGAACCTAGCTAGTACTCAAGAGGATGCAGGTTCGAGCCCTGGTCTCTCTCAGGGGATTAAGGATCCAGCGTTCCCAAGAGCTGCGGCAAAGGTCACGGATGCAGCTCAGATCCGGTGTTGCTGTGGCTGTGGCGTCAGCCGGCAGCTGTAGCTCCCATTGGACCCCTAGCCTGGGCACTCCATATGCCACATGTGTGGCCCTAAAAAGAAAAAAAAAGTTACAATTCAGTAGTTAAAAGGTTGTGTTTTGGTCAGACATTACTAATAACCATCTGAAAGAAAAATAAGATTTCTACCTCTCACTATATAAAAATGTAAACTGACTTTAAGATTAAAATGAAAGGGAGTTCCCTTCGTGGCTCAATGGTTAACAAATCCGAATAAGAACCACGAGGTTGCGGGTTCGATCCCTGGCCTTGCTCAGTGGGTTAAGGATCCGGCGTTGCCGTGAGCTGTGGTGTAGTTTGCAGACATGGTTCGGATCCCACGTTGCTGTGGCTGTGGCGAAGGCCGGTGGCTACAGCTCCTGTTAGACCGCTAGCCTGGGAACCTCCATATGCCGCGGATGCAGCTCTACATAAAAAGGCAAAAAGACAAAAAAAAACATTAAAGTGAAAGAAGTTCAGAGTTTCAGGATTTCCCATTGTGGCTCAGAAGGGTTAAGAACCCGACAGTGTCCGTGAGCCTTGCTCAGGGGTTAAGGATCTGGCATTGCCACAGCTGTGGGGTCACAGATACTGCTCGGGTCAGTTGTGGCTGTGGGGTAGACCAGCAGCTGCAGCTCCAATTTGACCCCTAGCCTGGAAACTTGCATATGCTATGGGTACAGCCATAAAAAGAAAAAAAATTTTAATTAGGAGTTTCAGTGAAATAGTTGGAGAGGAAGCCAGACTACATGGGGGTAGGGATGGGGTGACTGGAATTTGAAAATCTGGGTCAGTCCCCAGAAGTTTAAGTAAACACTTTCCAGGGTCCTGTGATACCTGTTCTACATGCTGGTCAACTGAACCTACCTGCACTGAATACTGAACCCTAGAATAAGTGAAGACAACATCAACGACGAGAGTTGTCCAGCCAGACCCTGGAGAATCTCTCCACCTGGAATCTCATCTCCCAGACACCTCATGCCCTCTCCCTCACTTCCTTCAGATCCGAGCTGAAACATTACCTCCTCCGTGACGCTTTTCCACCTGTTTTGTGTTGGTCTCAGCCTATGGCTAGTGATGCTGGCTAGGAATGCCTGGGGCACTCACCTGAGTGGCTATGATGATGGACAGAGACCATCGTTATGGAATTTCACTTCACAGCCAACCAGAACTGGTCCAAAGCACTTGCAAATAACTTTAGCCAACCTGTCTTCCACCCGGTTGCAGTAACACCCGCTTCCCCAGCAGTCCATGCAGTTCGGTTCCCAGTGTGCCATGAGATCTGGTCTTCTTGTCTTTCGACCCTGTGCAAGTTGTTAAAGGCTGACACCAGCCTACATCCTTTCTTGATGTATCTTCTTATCATACCCTCCAGGAAGCCTCCCTGAATGTACCCTGGTTAGGTGGTCATTTTTCATAATTCATTAGGCACCGCCGTGGCTAGGCTGCAGTGGGTACCACAAACACTGTTTCTACAAGCATCGAAAGAGATGAAGTCAGAGGCTGACTTTCTGCCCTCTTCCCACCTTGTGATCTCCCATCAGTGCTTTTCGTTGGAGAACCTAACGAGATGAAATCCGGCAAGAGAGCCTGGGACACGAAACCTGCAGGCCTTCATCGGACAGATGAACAAGATAAAGCAAATCTGGAACTAAGAAAAAAGAGAGGAGTTCCCGTCGGGGCACAGCGGTTAACGAATCCGACTAGGAACCATGAAGGTGTGAGTATGATCCCTGACCTTGATCAGTGGGTTAAGGATCCGACGTTGCTGTGAGCTGTGGGGTAGGTCACAGATGCATCCTGGATCTGGCCTTGCTGTGGCTGTGGCTGTGACTGGCAGCTGTAACTCTGATTCGACCCCTAGCCTGGGAACCTCCATATGGTGCAGGCAGGTTTGGTCCTAAAAAGCAAAAAAAAAAAAAAAAAAAAAAAAGAAAAGGAAGAAAAAAAACACTCTCTGGCACATAGAGATTTAATCTATAGTCTTGATTTTATTTCTCAGCCTCACAGAGGCCACTTGTCTGACCTATAGGGAAGTGAATAGCTGATGAGACTGTTGCCAGTAATATGATAAGCATGACTTAATTGGCAAGACTATATCGGAGTTCCCTTCGTGGCTCAGTGGTTAACGAATCTGACTAAGAACGATGAGGTTGCGGGTTCGATCCCTGGCCTTGTTCAGTGGGTTAAGGATCCAGCATTGCTGTGAGCTGTGGTGAAGTTTGCAGACGCGGCTCGGATCCTGCGTTGCTGTGGCTTGTGGCGAAGGCCGGCAGCTACAGCTCCTGTAATACCCCTAGCCTGGGAACCTCCATATGCTCCGGGTGCGGCTCTACATAAAAAAGGCAAAAAGACAAAAAAAAAGACTATGTCAACTAACAAACAGCTTTATTGGTCAATATCTGTGTGCTAAATTAGGCTGGGGTAGGAAATATTCCTGTAATATCTCATGCCTTGTGTCTTACACCCAAAAAGCAATAGGTCTCCAGTGTGCGGGATTTCAGGGTCGATGCTAAGGCTGCGTGTGCATGAATGTTAAGCTGTAGTGGGGATTAATGAGGATTAATATTCACAAGGAACAAAAGACTTACTGTCCACTTCACTACAAAAGACTATTTAAAAAGAAAGGTCGTTGTGACAAACAGAGTACAAACTTAAGTGAAGTAAATAGTATCAGTGATTCTCCAGATAGGGCAGGCTCAACAGTTTCCTCTTCCTGAGGTTACGTGGCATCCTTCTCTGTGCCCTTCTTCCAGAATTCATTTTTTTAAAAAAGAGAAAACTACATACAACCTGTCATGGGTGTCCCCTTTCCTCTCAAGGAGAAAGATGGAGAAAACCTGTGATTTTCATCACTATACATGGCTGCTGTGTTTGCAAAGGACTAAGGCTCCCCTGTATGGAGGGACCTTTGATGGGGCTGTGACTCACTGTCCTCGGGGATCTCCCGCTCATGCGGGGCTGACCTACAACGAGGAAGGAACACGTACCTCGGGGACACGCCAGCTCACCTGACTGATGAGGGAGGGGCAGGAAGAGCTGTCAGCACCTGGCTCCCCTGCGGCCAGGTGGCTCTCCCTCTGGAATTGCTTTAGGTGACATCCGTTCCCCAGGTAGAACAGACTGGATTGGAAGAGTGCGTTCTCCTCGGTCCGGCAGCCTTGACTCCTGCTGAGAAGGAACTGAGGATGCAAGGAGCGTCCTTGACATTCAAGTGCTTCTGATGACGGAAGAAAACCGTCAGAGCACCACTGGAAATCTGATGGGCCCCTGAGATCTTCCTCGGGCAGTGTCCCACAGCCCATTTGAATGCAGCCTGGATGGTTCTTACGTCACTGAGAGGGCTTTAGGCCACTTGAGGCTTGTTCCTTGTAATTTTGGTAGTTCTTGATCTGCCACTAGATTTGTGTATGATCTTGCCAGTGCCGTGGGATTGGGATATGCAATTTAAAGGGATGCCTAAG
>PVHT021183667.1:1150001-1163738 GCA_004024745.2 Catagonus wagneri | reverse complement strand
CTCAGCGTTTGAGGGCCAGAAGGCCAAACTCCCTACCGCTCTGCTGAAATCCTGCCGGGGGCACCGTGCTCCCGCTGGACGGTCCAGGGGAAAGCCTGTTACGGCTGCTTCCAGGCTCCATGGCTGAGAGCGTTCTCTGTTTTGTGCCCACGTCACTCCCTGCCCCGTGAGGGCACGCTGCCTGCTCCTTTCCTCTGGGTCCAATCTCCCCCTGCCTCCACCGTGTAAGATACATGGGGTTGCCCTTAGAGGACATCTGAGAATTCAGAATCATCACCCCATCTCAAAGTCTGCAACTTTATCGCGTCTGCAACCCCCCCCCCCTTTAAACCATGGAAGGGTACCGGTACACTCTCCAGATATTAAGGCATGGATGTCGGGCATTCCCGTCGGGGCTCCGCGGGTTAAGAACCTGACTAGTATCCATGAAGATGCGGGTTCAATCCCTGGCCCCGCTCAGTGGGTTAAGGATCCGGCGTTGCCATGAGCCGTGGTGTAGATCGCAGGCACGGCTCAGACCTGTCGTTGCTGTGGCTGTGGCGAAGGCCAACGGCTACAGCTCCGATTGGACCTCTGGCCTGGGAACCTCCATGGGCCGTGGGTGCAGGCCTGAAAAGACAACAACAACAACAACAACATTTTTTTTTTACTTAATGAATTTCATTTCAATTAGAGGTGTACATAAATCATCACAAGTCAATTTGATAGATTTTGTGTCCCAAACCCACAGTGCATCCCCCCACCCCACAGACTGTCTTATGTGAAAAACCAAGGTTTTCCAAAGGCTGTGAGTCATTGTCTGTTTTGCAAAGAAGTTCAGTGAGTGTTTTTGTTTCCACATGTAAGCGGTAGCATTGGGTGTTGCTGTCTAATTGTCTGACTGGTTTCACTTCGCATGATAATTTCTAGGTCCATCCATGTTGCTATAAATGTTGGTAATTTGTTCCTTTTAATGGCTGAGTAATATTCCATTGTGCGTATGTAGCATAGCTTCCCTATCCACTCCTCTGTCGATGGGCATTTAGGTTGTTTCCATGACCTGGCTATTGCACAGAGTGCTGCAATGGACACTGGAGTACAGGTGTCTTTTCGAGTCATGGTTTCCTCTGGATAGATGCCCAGGAGTGGGACTGCTGGATCAAGTGGTAATTCTATTTTGAGTTTTCTGAGGAATGTCCATACTGTTTTCCACAGTGTTTGCAGCAATTTGCATTCCCACCAGCAGTGTAATAGGGATCCTTTTTCTCCACACCCTCTCCAGCACGTACTGTTTGTAGACTTTTCGATGATGGCCATTCTGGCCGGTATAAGGTGGTACCTCAGGGTGCTTTTGATTTCCATTTCTCTAACGAGGAGCGGTGTTGAACATCTTTTCCTGTGTTTATTTGGCATCGGCATGTCTTCTTTGGAGAAATGTCTGCCGAGATCCTCTGCCCATTTTTTGATGGGGTTGTTTGTTTTTTAGGTATTGAGCTGTAGGAGGTATTTGTAAATTTTGGAGAATAATCCCTTGTCAGTCGATTCATTTGCCAATATCTTCTCCCATTCTGTGAAAAAAAATTTTTTTTAGTTAGGAAAAGAGAAATGGGGGTATCTTGTCCCCAGAATGTTGTGGAGCTGACATGTATCAGTAACTTGGAGTGTTTTTTTGCCTTGGCTGTGCGCATGGCTTGCGGAAGTTCCCGGACCAGGGATTGAATAGGGAGTCACAATAGTGAAAGTCCTGTGTCCTAACCACTAAGCCACCAGAGCATTCCAGTAACTTACAGTCCAAAAACAACAAAGAAACAAAAAAAAACTCTTGGAACTCCCGTTGTGGCATAGCACAAATGAATCCGACTAGGAACCAGGAGTTTGCGGGTTCAGTCCCTGGCCTTGCTCAGCGAATTAAGGATCTGGCGTTGCCGTGAGCTGTGCTGTAGGTCGCAGATGCAGCTCGGATCCCTCGTTCCTGTGACTGTGACGTAGGCCGGCAGCTGTAGCTCCGATTCGACCCCTAGACTGAGAACCTCCATACGCCGCGGGTATGGCCCTAAAAAGCAAAAAACAAAACCAAGACCAAAATTCTACAGCAGAAATTGACACAACATTGGAAATCAAATGCACATTAATGAAAAAGTTAATAAAAATAGATAATATGCCAAAAAAGTTGCATCTAATTTCACAACAACTTTAGAAGGCATTTGTACCAACGCGTGTCTCACTGAGAAAAAAATGGCTGTCGCTCAATGGTTTTTTTGTACTCGTATTGA
The DNA here is from genome assembly GCA_004024745.2 of Catagonus wagneri. Taxonomy (NCBI): domain Eukaryota; kingdom Metazoa; phylum Chordata; class Mammalia; order Artiodactyla; family Tayassuidae; genus Catagonus; species Catagonus wagneri. The sequence continues at coordinate 1,161,486 of PVHT021183667.1, read as the reverse complement.
GAATGGCAAGGCCTCAAAGGACCCAGATATTAATGTGTATATAGATCTTAGGTTTTCTATGAGCTCAAGGCCAGCCCGAAGACTTTCTCCCCCGAGACACTGGATGTTTGGTGTGAAACGTGAATAACTGACCTCAGCGCCGTGGTTTATTAGAACAGGTGGTGGTTAAATGTCACACAAACACTGCAACTGAAGGTAACTCCCTGTTCTGGTTTCTGGACTTAATCTGAGGACCTGAGTCAAAATCCCTTTGGGGAAGAAACAAAATAAATCAGGCCAGCAACACAAGCAGCCTGACCTTTGGGCTTCTTCTATTCCTCCTTGTAAACACTGGCTTGCAGAGTCTTTTGTGAGCCGAGTTATTATGGGACTGACCTGAGATTGAGCCTTCCCCGCGTGGAAAAAACATGGAGGGAAAGAGAACACACTCTGTATTGTGGGCACCACAGGCATGACGCGAGTTTTCTTTTTTTTTCCCTAGGTAAGAAAAGTTTGAGGGGGTCCAGTGTCCCCAGCAGGTAGCAGGGCAGGCCCATAAGAGCTGGGGCACCAGGCAGAGTCTCCGTTGACTCCCAGCCAAGGAGACAGGCTTCCATTTCTTTGCTAACGTCCTTCACGTGCCTTTGGCATAAAAATCGCCAGCGCCGGCCAGCGGGCTGAAAGTACACACACCAGGAACGCAGTCTTCGTCCCTCTTTCTAGCCTCTTGCTAAATCGATGTTGCTCTTGGCAATTTCGGCTCCAGCTCGATAACGGAAAGAAATGAGTCCCAAATAATCCCGACTGCAAATACCACATTCATGGGTCATTCACTACTGGCTCAGCTCTCTGGCCCTCTCACCCATTTCTTTCTTTCCTTCTTTTTTTTTTCTTCTACACCGAAGCCAACTTTGTTTCACTTGTTCCCATTCCCTTTCTAACGCCCTGCTTCAGCGGCGTGGGTTTTCTCTCCCATCAGGCTGTCCTGTCCCTCTGATACCAAGACACGCTCTTTTCTGGCTCTCCTCGTCTAGCCAAGTACCCTCGGCCCTCGGGGTCCCTGAACTTGCTGCTCCCTCTGCCTAGAACACTCTGCCTCAGATCCTCCCCTGGACTTCACTGTCCACTCAGCCCGCTTCAAAGCCTCGCCCCCTCGAGCTTGCCTGGACCTTCTTACAGGACCCTGCCCCTGGTCATTGTGCTGTTCTTTAGTGCCACCGTCTGCTGATCTCTCTCACTCACTCAATTGCAGGATCGTTTATTGCGTCCCTTGTTACAGGGAAGCTCCTCAAGGGCAAGGTCCTGGTCTGACTTCTCCCTGCAACTGAATGTGTGACACCGCACAGGGCCTGTCACAGGAGCAGCTCATGGTCTTGTTGACCAGTGCATGGATGGATGGATGGGTCAGTAGGTGGATGGATGGGTCAGTAGGTGGATGGATGGGTCAGTAGGTGGATGGATGGGTCAGTAGGTGGATGGATGGGTCAGTAGGTGGATGGATGGGTCAGTAGGTGGATGGATGGGTCAGTAGGTGGATGGATGGAACTTGCCACTGATCCATGATGGGCTGCGGGGTTTGTTTTGTTTTGTTTTGCTTTGCTTTGCTTTTTAGGACCACACCTGCGGCATATGGAGGTTCCCAGTCTAGGGGTCGAATTAGAGCCGTAGCTGCCGGCCTACACCACAGCCCCAGCAACTTGCGATCTGAGCTGCATCTGCGATCTACATCCCAGCTCACAGCAACGCCAGATCCCCAACCCACTGAGCGAGGCCAGGGATGGAACCCGCAACCTCATGCTTCCTAGTTGGATTCATTTCCGCTGCGCCATAACGGGAACGCCAATTACCCTGTTTCAAGCCCCCGTAAGACAGGCTGCTCACATAGGGTATCTGTCATGCTCTTCAAACTATCCTTGGTAACCACTGGAGCAGTGAGGAAAAGGGAGCTCGCAATGATCAGTGCTTTAAACTGTCCCAGGACACTTCATGATTAGGCGCTGCATCCAAGATTCAAATTCACATCTGCCTGAGCCCAGATCCCATCTCCATCCCACCACTCGGCACTGCCTCGGCTCAGCAGTTACTCTACTTCACAGCATCCTTTAAATCAGTGGAAGAAAAATCTGGAAAAGCTCACCAAAAGTAGATGAAAATTAATTCGTAGATTTATAATAGGAAACTGAGTTAACTGAGTGAGAGAGTCTTTGTAAAAACAGCTCTCAGAAAAGGAGAAACATTACTACCATTTCCCATATTTGAAGCCCCTTCGTGAGAAATTGTCTGTGGGCCAGGGAGGTCTGCCTCCCAGAGGACATATGTGGTATTGCACCCAGCTCAGGTGTTGGGTGAACCAGAGGAGACAAGACACCCAGGCTACGAAGAAATTTGCACTTAGAAGAAGAAAGGGAAGGGGCGCAGAAACAGGAGGAGGAGGAGGGGAAGAGAGAGGCGTGGGGAGCGAGAAGAGGCAGCGAAGGGGAGGAAGAGGAAGAAGAGAGAAAGGACGATCACAGTAATAATAAAAAGCAAGAATGACAACCCAGGCGGGCGATGCTAGACTTTAGTATTTAGAAAGCACTTTTGCATTAACTTGACCTAACGCCTTGCATCATTACTGACGTTCCACAGTTGGCTGGGGTCCAGAAGTCTCTGTCTCCTTGATTTTCTCCCCACAGGGCACAGGCTAGCTGGGCTCTGGTTGAGGCTTGCTGTCGCTTCCTGGTCCTATGCCAGGTTCATCTACTGTGACTCATTCCTTCACTTGTGGGCGGGATTGGTGTGGTGACCTGAGGAATAAAAGGAGGCGTTCTGGGCGCTCACTTCCAAAGCGAGCTCCTCCTTCTCTGCCCCATCGGACTGCAGAGCCTCGACAGCCGCCTCCGACATGAAGCTGGTGACGGTCGTCATGCTGGTGGCCCTCCCCCTGTACTGCTCTGCAGGTGAGCACGGATGGGGGGCACAGGTTTGGGGCTCAGTCTGCTGTCCTGTCTGTCCCCCGTGCAAGACCTCCCGACCCCCAAGGGCCAGGACAGGACAGGTCTGCCCCTTCTTGGCCAAAGGATCATCGCTAATTCCGGGAGCTCTGAAAGGAGGTCCCCTGTGGGCTTTGCCTCTGCCCCGGAGCTGCGAGCAGTGTCTCATGCCGTTCAGGTCGTTGCGGCAGGATCACAGATACCCTGAAACCAGAAAGCGCCATGGGACTGAAACTCAAGTCAGGGGTTTCTGCGGGGCGAGGGGAAAAATGTTCTGGCGGTCCCCTATGTTTATGTCCAGATGGATTTACTGAAAGATGCAGCCTCCTTAAATACAAAAAGAAACAGGGACCCTCGAAAGAGAAAAAGCTCAGGCCGTGGTGTGTAGCAAGCGGGGATCCCAGTTCCTCACGATGTTCAGAGTTGGTTTGAGGCCTTCGCGAATGTTCCCACAGCCAGTCCCTTTCTACGCAATGGTGGCTGAAGAAGGGAGCACACTCTCAGGAGGTCTCCCGCCTCAGGGAAGATCCAGCTCGAGAAACTTCCCTCGCAGCTAAAGTCTGCACTTCGCTGCTAGATCACACACGTAGTTTGTTTTGTTCAACTGACACAGCTCTTTCAAATACGCTCCCCCTCATTGGTTCCTCGGGTATGTGGTGTTGTGTTCCAGGTGTCAAGTTCAAGGCCAACTACAGAGAAAACTGCAGACCCCAGAGGAAACCCCAGCTCTCATCAACCCGGTTCCGAGAGTAAACCCCAGCTCTCATCAACCCGGTTCCCAAGAGCTCTTTCCCCCCTACCCTACTCAAGTCGATCCCTTCGCAAACAAGAATTTCATGCGTGCATTTTGTTTTGTCTTTTTCCCTTATCTAAGGCATACGGAGGTTCCCAGGCTAGGGGTCTAACAGGAGCTGTAGCCGCCAGCCTACGACACAGCCACAGCAACGCGGGATCCGAGCCAGGTCTGCAGCCTACACCACAGATCATGCAACGCCGGATCCTTAACCCACTGAGCGAGGCCAGGGATCGAACCCACAACCTGATGGTTCTTAGTCGGATTCGTTAACCACTGAGCCACGACAGGAGCTCCAATGTGTACATTATTTTTTGTTGCAGAAAATAATCAGCATCAACGGAGCCAAGGGACAAAATTCTAGACCCGACGCACGAACTATCCCGGGCATTCCCCACTTGTGGCTCTCAGTGACCACAGTGAAGTGTCACATGACTCTGAACAAAGACCAGATAATATCTATTGATGGGTGACAGTATACTGCACCAAGTCAGAGCATCTCACGTCTCTAGCACCCGCCTTAAACAGGGTTACACGGCGGCTGGCTTCTGGAGGCTAACAAGAGGAAGGGTGGATGATTTAGGGCTTAGGGAAGTCCCAGATCCTGAGTTCACGCTCAGCATTGAGGACGCAGGACCCATTCGCCATCATCTTTCTGAGCAGACGTCTCTCCCGGGATGTGAGACGGTGGCAGACCTCAGGGTTCTGCCCCCAAAGAGGTCCGTGCCTCCGCTCCAGAGCCCACGCTTACGCACGTGCTTTCTTCCCAGGTTCTGGCTGCTCCTATCTTGAGAAAGTGGTTGCCGACGTCGTGGATTCCAGAGTCACTGTGGATGAGTATCAGGCATCTCTTCAAGAGTTCATAGACAGTGAAGACACGGCCCAGGCCCTCCGAGACGTGAAGCAATGTTTTCTCCAGCAGTCCGAAGAAACTCTGGCCAATTTCTTAGCGTTTGCGGTAATCTGGGCTTTGTTCGGATGGGCTTTTAGAGACAGGGACAAGCAGGCTCTAAGTCTGTCACTCAGGCCAAAGCAAGTGATGAATGTGCTTTATTTCCGTTTCCTTGGCTGTGTGATGAGTCCGATGACTTTGACACCAAGAAAGACAATCAAGGCTGTCGGGCTGATTTGCCACTTGGAGAAAGCTTCCGTGAATGATCAAGGAAAAAGGCAAAAGAGGGAAAAGACTACTCAGGCATAAGACTACCTACCCCTCCACTTGGCAGCACACAGGCCACCTACCTACCTCTTAGTTCCGCGCATGGGAGCGTGCGCGCATGCACGCTCATACTTTCTTTCTTCCTTCCTTCCTTCCTTCCTGCCTTCCTTCCTTCCTTTCTTTCTTCTTTCTTTCTTTCTTTCTTTCTTTCTTTCTTTCTTTCTTTCTTGTCTTTTTTGTCATTTTAGGGCCGAATGTGCGGCATGTGGAGGCTCCCAGGCTAGGGGTCTAAAAGGGCTGTAGTCACCAGCCTACACCACAGCCACAGCAACGCAGGATCCGAGCCGCATCTGCAACCTACACCACAGCTCATGGCAACACCTGATTCTTAACCCACTGAGCGAGGCCAGGGATCGAACCCGCAACCTCATGGTACCTAGTGGGATTCGTTTCCGCTGAGCCACAACGGGAACTCCACACTTTCCATCAAAGTAAAATACATGTGATTCTCAAGAAGCTCCCCACTTGTAGGAGTGATGAGCAAAACAAGATCCCTTCCTTCACAAGCCGGAAAGTGTTTTAAGAATGTTTCCAGAGAATCCAGAATATCCCATTTGAGGAAGGATCCATCCACCTTATTCAAAGAAGTTCAAATGCACTTTCAAGCAATCCGAATTTGTGACTCTCAATGATTGCCTTCCTTGGCCTTTCGCTGGTCATTCCATGAATGACCGATGCAGATCGAGGCTACGCATCCGTCTTGGCGGATGGACTTGTTTCGAACCAAAAGCCGGCATTTAACAACCTTTCTCATTGAAAGAACTGAATTGAAGTTGTTGAGTTGATCCTAGCATTGATTTCCGTTCCTAATCTATTATTGAAAACGTACCACGCTGGGCAATTGAGAATGTTGCAGAAAGCAGAGAGGTCAAAGCAAATGTCCCCGAAGGGGACTGTGAGCGCAGTACAACCTGGGTGAACCGGGGACAGTGGGATGGGAGGGCTCAGCCAGTCACAGAGGACAAATCTCTCGTGACTCCACCTCCACCAGGCTTCAAGGGCAGCCAGTCTCATAGAAACACAGGGCAGAAGAGCAGTCAGGGGCTGGCTGTTGAGGCAAGTGCGAGTTCTTCAACGGGGATGGAATTTCATTTTTTGGCAAGAGGAAGACACTCTGGAGATGGATGCACTCACTGCAGGGTGAAGGTGGTGTGAAGTAAATTGCAAATGGTAAATTCTATGTTTATGTGTATTGAGCCTCAAATGAAATAAAAATTTTTTTCTGGCCACACCTGCCACATATGGAAGTTCCCGGGCCAGGGTTTAAATCAAAGCCACAGCTGCGGCCGTGCTGGGTCCTCGAACCCACTGAGCCGGCCGGGAGCAAACCCTCACCTCCAGGCCACCCGCGCTGCTGCTGTTGGATTCTTAACCCAGTGGGCCACAGCGGGAACACCTAAAAATGTTTTTTGAATGGGCAATCCTTACCCATTCAGGTTGACGGGCTTTTTTTCTTTAAAAACCTAGCTCACATTCATCATTCTTAGTACACAGCTCCAAGCTTTGTCGGCCACCAGGTCGGCGCTGGCCACTGGGCTCTTTTCCCTTATTTCTGCCAGTAGAACCATACGGGATCTCAAAAAACGTCATGTTTCGTTGTACACGAGCTGAGATTGTAACAAGGTTATGTTGAAAACAGTAATGCCAGCAGCAGAGTTATTGGAGAAGTTACTTCGAGGAACATGAATGCGCAGAGACCACTTACTAGCGAGGTCCCTGGTGGGGCAGAGATCTGGACACACCAGCACGTCTTTGGCCATAATCAGTGTCTGCGGAAGGAGAGAGTAAATATGACCTCGATGTGCTTTTTACCCCCAGCACTAACTCTCTGAGCAGATGTGTGTGGAGAGACCTGGGAAAACAAGGAGAAGGAATGTTTCTTGTACAAGATTGTACCTGAAAATCTAAGAGCTATTTATGTTTGTTTTCCAGCACGCGGTTTATGATAATTCTCGGTGTACTACGTTTTAACTTCTCACGAGACCTTTGGCTCCGAAGATACCGACTGGAGATGAGTGTAACACACATCCTGCCTTTCTTTTTCGTCTTTTGAGCTACACACGGCAAGACAATTGTTGAAACCTCAAATACATTTTCATTTCAATAAAGTCCCTGCAAATCTGCACTCTTTTTTCTCTTTGATTAATCACTGATTGATATAGAAGCTCTAGAGGAGTTCCCATCATGGCTCAGCGGGTTAAGAACCCAACTACTACCCATGAGGCTGTGAGTTCGGTCCGCGGCCTCCTTCAGTGGGTTAAGGATCTGGCGTTGATGCAAGCTGTGGCCTAGGTCACAGACATGGCTTGGATCCGGTGTTGCCATGACTGTGGTGTAGGCGGGGGCTGCGGCTCCAATTCCACCCCTCACCTGGGAACTTCCATATGCTGCAGGTGTGCCCCTTCAAAGAAATACGTGAAATGAAATGAAATGAAATGAAAGGAAAGGAAAGGAAATGGAGGCTCTAGAGAGCTTCATATCAGACATACATGCACACGCGCACACATGCACATGCACACGATGACTCATTAAAGAACTCAGGATGAAAGACAGAAGTATTTGAGAAACACTTTTCCCTTCCTGTCTGTAGCCCAACATTGATCCCTCTCTGGAAAAGCAGTTTTTCTTCCCCTCGTCACCCCCATCTCCCCGGGAACCTGCTGGGGAGGTTCTCTGGCTGGGTGATGCCCAGGTTCCCTGATCCCCCGCCGTCTCCAGCTTCTTCCTGAGACCTGCTGGCCACGGCCAGGCACCTCTCTCAGCCCTCTCTGTCCCTGCCCCAAGTGTGCGGGGCTGGGAAGAGAGCCAGCGCGAGTGGTGACTCAGCAAAGCCAGGCTGAATCTTGTCTTGCCTTTAAAATTTGATACAGGGCATTAATTTGCAGTTTTCAAAGTAGTTCACAAAATGGCATGTGTGGAGTTCCCTCCGTGGCTCAGTGGGTTAAGAGCCTAAACAGTGACCGAGAGGATGTGGGTTCAATCCCTGGCCTCACTCAGTGGGTTAAGGATCGGGCACTGCCGCGAGGTGTGGGTCCCGGATGCTGCTCGGATCCCGAGTTGCTGTGGCTATGACATAGCCTGGCCCCTGCAGCCACAGCCACAGCAACTCGGGATCCAAGCCGCATCTGCAACCTACACAGCAACTTGCAACAACACTGGATCTTTAACCCACTGAGCGCACCAGGGATCAGGCCCGCATCCTCATGGATACTACTGGGGTTCTTAACCTCCTGAGCCACCACAGGAACTGCACGACAGATTCCTAAATCACACCTTAGCTCACCTTACTTTCACCAGTCCCCACAATCCCGTCACCAAGGATAAGATGGTGCCCCTTCCGCTCACCCTGCCAAGGTCCTTCTTCCTTCCCCGGCCAATCCCTTCACCAGAAAGACCTCTGACCCCTTTCTCAGGACAATTCAGCTCCCACCAGATTCAACTCTTCCATCCACTATAACACGCACGAGAGTTCGGCACAGCGGAAGGTTCTGTGTTGGGGAGCCAGGAGCCCAAATACGACGGCAGTGATTGCAATTCCCACTCCTTAGCCTGGTCGCTGGCTTGGAAGGGAGGAAGGCCTCAGGATTCCAAGCCATGGCAACTCCCGGGGGGTTCCTTCCTAGGAGGCCAGAAGCTGGAGTTCCCATCGTGGCTCAGCACTAACGAACCCGACTAGTATCCATGAGGATTTGGGTTCGATCCTTGGCCTCGATCAGTGGCTTAAGGCTCCAGCGTTGCCTCAAGCTGCGGTGTAGGTCACAGGTGTGGCTCGGATCTGGCGTTGCCGTGGCTGTGACATAGGCCAGCAGCTGCAGCTCTGAGGGGACCCCTAGCCTGGGAACTTCCATGCAGATGCAGCCCTGAAGAGAAAAAAGAAAACAGTACTGTTGTGTCAACTAGTGAAGAAATCCTAGCTTAATCAAACTGCTGTACTCTTGGTAAACAGTGCTGAACACACGTTTTGAAGGTCAGAATATTTGCACAGATTGTATGAAACAATGGGGGCTTCTAGGTTGCTGATACTTGGGTTTTTTTCTCTGAATGGCTTTCAGTGTGCCCCAGAGCACCGGCGTGATCAGGCTCCTCTCCGCCTTTGTAATTCTGCAAGCTATACATCGAGACATAGGTAGATAAATGGATACCTAGATAGACAGACAGACACACAGGCAGGCAGGCAGATACATTCATTTAAGCTATGAATAGATTTTTCTTTTTTTTAGGGCAGAACCTACAGCATATGGAAGTTTCCAGGCTAGGGGTCGAATCAGAGCTACAGTTGCTGGCCACCCCACAGCCACAGCAACACCAGATCTGAGCCACGTCTATGCCCTACGCTGCAGCTTGTGTCAGTGCCGGACCCCTAGTCCACTGAGCAAGGCCAGGGGTCAAATCTGCATCCTCATGCATACTACTCAGGTTCATTCCCACTGAGCCACAAGGGGAGCTCCCTGAATAGAGTTTTCTAATATTTACTGGTTAGTGCCCAGTCAAGAAATAGCAAACCTCCCAGGTATATTGAGCAGAATAAATAACATACGGGAGCTGATAAGGAAGGTGTCTGAAAGGCTGGAGCAGCAATAAGGGGACACGAAGGACGCACAAGGGTCGCCCGCTGCAAAAACTGCCCCGAGAACTGGAATAGAAAACAAGCAAACAAACAGAAAACAACACAGGGCGGGTCCGAACCCACAAGTGCAGGTGAAACGGAGATTGCTGTTGTCCAAACTGGGCGGCCTGAGCAAGAGCCCAAGGACCCAGGACCCGGCCGTGACAGCAGCACTGCAGACACGGCCATCACGGGGTTGCTGGTCTACTCTACATACGGCTGCCACAACCACCGCAAGAGGTGGCGGCAAAAGCTCAGAGGACGTGACCCTGCCCTCTTGCCACCTTCCCGTCTCTATCAGGGCCTTCCTTTGGAGAACCGAATGGGAAAAATGCTGCCGACAGGGTCTGGGATCTGTAACACACAGGTGCTCACGTCCAGCAATTGAGAGGCGAACAGAAAAAGAAGCAACCCTGGACCTAAGAAAAGAGAGACCCTGGAGTTCTCGCTGCGGCTTGGTGGTATCAAAGCTGACTAGTATCCATGAGGACGTGGCTTTGTTCCCAGGCCTCCCCCAGTGGGGTAAGGATCCAGCATTGCCATGAACTGTGGTGTAGGCTGCAGACGCAGCTCGGATCTGGCGTTTCCATGGCCGGGATGGCTTCGGTGGCTACAGCTCCCATTCGACCCCTGGCCTGGGAACTTCCGTATGCTTGGGGTGCGGCCCTCAAGAGAAAACAAAAGTGTTGAGGACAAGAAGTCTTTCGTAAATAGTAAATAGTCTTGAGGATCCTACAGGAAGCGTGAGCTCAGCAGTCTCCTGGTCCCTAGGTTACCTGGCCGCCTCCTTCTCCACGCACTTCTACTAGAATTCATTCAAAAAAAAAAAAAAAAGGAGTTCTTACTGTGGCTCGGTGGGTCGAGAACCCAGCATGGTCTCTGTGAGGAGGCGGGTTTAATCCCCGGCTTCTCTCAGCGGGTTAAGGATCCCACCTCGCTGGGGCTGCCTCGGAGTTCAAAACTGCAGCTCTGATTCAACCCCTAGCCCAGGAACGTCCATATGCCACAGGAGTGGCTCTAAAAAAGAAAAAAGAAAGAAAACCACATTCAACCTGTCAGGCTTGCCATGGTGTTAGTCCCTTCTCCTCAAGGGGAAAGATGGAGACAATCTGTGATTTTCTTTGAGTTAGTTTTTATTTTGTTCTGTGTTTTTTCTGCTTTGTTAAAAATTAAAATACAGGTGATTTACAAGGTTGTGCTAATTTCTGCCGTAAGGCAAAGTGACTCAGTCATACACCTATCTACCTTCCCTCTCTGTTTTCTTAATCTGCAGTTTTCATCACCATAAGTGGCCGCTGTGTTTGCAGAGGGCTCAGACTCCCCTGTACGGGGAGGGGCCGTGTGTGTGTGTGTGTGTGTGTGTGTGTGTGTGTGTGTGTGTGTGTGTGTGTGTGTCTTTTGTCATTTTAGGGCCGCATCCGCAGCATATGGAGGTTCCCAGCCTAGGGGTCTAATCAGAGCTACACTACAGCCACAGCAACGCCAGATCTGAGCCGTGTCTGTGACCTACACCACAGTTCACGGCAACGCCGGATCCTTAACCCCCTGAGAGAGCCCAGGGATCGAACCCGCCACCTTACGGTTCTTAGTCGGATTTATTTCCGCTGAGCCATGAAGGGAACTCGGGGAGGGACCTTTGATGAGGCTGTGACTCACTGTCCTCGGGGATCTCCCGCTCATGCGGGGCTGACCTACAACGAGGAAGGAACACGTACCTCGGGGACACGCCAGCTCACCTGACTGACGAGGGAGGGGCAGGAAGAGCTGTCAGCACCTGGCTCCCCTGCGGCCAGGTGGCTCTCCCTCTGGAATTGCTTTAGGTGACATCCGTTCCCCAGGTAGAACAGACTGGATTGGAAGAGTGCGTTCTCCTCGGTCCGGCAGCCTTGACTCCTGCTGAGAAGGAACTGAGGATG
>PVHT021183667.1:1127952-1139688 GCA_004024745.2 Catagonus wagneri | reverse complement strand
TTTTTTTTTTGCTTTTTGCCTTTTCTAGGGCCGCACCCATGGCATATGGAGGTTCCCAGGCTGGGGGTTGAATCAGAGCTGTAGCCGCTGGCCTGCACCACAGCCACAGCAACGCGGGATCCGAGCCGCGTCTGTGACCTACACCACAGCTCACGGCAACGCCGGATCCTTAACCCACTGAGCCAGGCCAGGGATCGAACCCGTGACTTCATGGTTCCTACTCAGATTCGTCAACCACGGAGCCAAGACGGGAACTCCTCCATCTCAGTTCTGACCGTATCTTTCTGGAGAGAGTGTCGCATCCCACGGGTTACGGGCTCAGTCCCACAAAATTGCTCCCATCCCAGTTCCGATGCCAAGCCAGGTGAGCCTGCAACCTGTCTCCAGCGTGAGGACAATCAAAGGTCCCCAGGAACCCCTCCTCAGATACAGCTGAATTGCTGGAGTGGCTCTCGCAGAGAAATACTTCCAGTTACTGGTTACATAATTAAGGATGGGATAAAGGATACAGGTGAAGCATGCGTAGGGTGAGGCCTGCGGGCTCCCAAGTGCAAAAGCTTCTGTCCCCATAGAATTGGGGAGAGCCACCCCCCCAGTATGTGGATGCTCACCAACCTGCAAGACTCCAAACCCTGAACCACTGGGATTTGACGGAGATCTCTTCCCACAGTCAGTTCTTGACTCCACTGCCAGCTCCTCTCCCCTCTCTGAAGGGTGATGGATGGGCCTGGAAATTCCAAACTTCAAATCACGGCTTGACGCACACCTGCCAGCGTTCAGCCAGGAGCCCACCCAGCGTCTCAGTAGAACAGGAGCCCCCGGTATCCCGTCGTTTAGGGATTTGCAAGGGTTCTAGAAGGTCTGTGTCAGGGACCAGGGCCAGAGAGCAATAAACATATTTTAATTTCACAGACTTCATCTAGCCAGGTGGGTATCGTTACAAGTACCCAGACACTTTGGCTAATACAATTGGTCTGGTCCCTACAGCTAAGCTGATAATTTCCCTGTAGTCAGTTTGGATTTTTTTTTTTTTCTTTCCTGGGCCAAACCTGCCCTACGGAAGTTCCCAGGCTAGGGGGCCAGTTGGAGCTGCTGCTGCCAGCCTATGCCACAGCCACGGCAACACAGGATCCTTAACCCACTGAGCGAGGCCAGGGATTGAACCTGCATCCTCATGGACACTATGTTGGGTTCTGGACCCATAGCGCCACAGCGGGAACTCCCAGTTTGGATCTTTGAGAGCTTTTGAATTCCTCTAAGCACCTCCCCAGACAAACCACCCAGAGTACTTGCACAGAGTGGAATTAGGAAAACACGTTCAGGGGACAGTAAGCGGTAGTTGCAGCTCCTTGCCAGGCACAAACAGTGAACAAAACAGCCCAAAGGCAGAAGCCCACAGGACCCCAGCTGAATTCCAATGCGGCATTAAAGCTTTGGGCTGGCTGCCTATGTTCTTTTCCCACTTTTCCCGAAACAAGGGCCAAGAAGGGTCCCTTATTGTCCCCAGAGAAAAAAATCGGGTGGCCTGTCATCCTGAAAATTTACCCAGCCTGCCTCGCAGAGTGGCCTAATTCCAGGAAGCATTGTGCAGTTTTCTTGGTTTCTCAAAGGGCCTTACATTAGAGAAGCTTGTTTACCTGCTGTTACCTTCCTGGGCTGGGCAGTTTGCAAGCTGCGTGCACATTAAGCAGGGAACCGTTCCAAAGGCTGATGATTAGAATCCTGTCCAAGGCACTAACACAGCTGTAGACGCCACTGAAAAGCTGTGGCTCCTCAAAACTATTTTTCTTTTTTGGTTTTTGGCTGCACCTGCAGCATGTGGAGATTCCTGGGTCAGGGATTTAACCTGCATCACAGCAGTGACAACACTGGGTTCTTAACCCATGGAGCCACCAGGGAACTCCACTTTGAAACTATTTTCTTTTTTATTTTTTTTGCTTTTTGGGCCACACTGGTGGCATGTGGAAGTTCCCAAGCTAGGGGCTGAATCAGAGCTACAGCTGCCGGCCTATGCCACAGCCACAGGAACGCAGGATCCAAGCCATGTCTGTGACCTATACCACAGCTCACGGTAATGCCAGATGCCGGACCCACTGAGGGCAGGGACTGAACCTGCACCCTCGTGGATACTAGTCAGATTTGTTTCCGCTGCACCACAGTAGAAACTCCTCAAAACTATTTTAGAAACAATTCTCATACTTTTTGTGAATTCTTAGGAGGAAGCCGTAATTCATCAATAATTCTGCAGCATAACTGTTTCCTGCCCCACCTCCTCTTCTCACCTTTTTAGGGTGAAGGCATCATAACCTTCACCCTAAAAAATCCACTTTTATGGATTTTTCTTAAAGAATTAATCAAAAATGCATATAAGGGTTTATGTATAAAAATGTTCATTGATAGGAGTTCCTGTTGTGGCTCAGCAGTAATGAACCCAGCTGGTATCCATGAGGACACAATTTTGATCCCTGGCTTCTCTCAGTGGGTTAAGGATCTGGCATTGCCATGAGCTGTGGTGTAGGTCACAGACGTGGCTCGGATCTGGTGTTGCTGTGGCTGTGGCCCAGGCTGGAAGTTACAGCTCCGATTCAACCCCCAGCCTGGGAATTTCCATATGCTGCAGGTGTGACCCTAAAAAGACCAAAAAAAAAAAATTAATGTTCATTGAATCATTTTTCCAATTTTTCTTTTTTTTTTTAGGCCCCGACAGCACATGGAAGTTTCCAGGCCACAGATTGACACCAAGTTGCCAGAGACAACACCAGATCTGGAAACTCCAAAGCATTATTTCCAATAGCACAACATGGAAAACATTTAATACCATGGAAAGGCCCACAAATTATGCTACCTGGATGAATAAGTAAGAAACACAGCATCCTAATAGAGAAAGGGATAAATACCCCCAAAAATTCAATTGTGAGTAGCTCCAAATGGTAGAATTATAGCAATTTTTGTTTTGTTCTTTATACTTTATCGGGCTTTGTCTCTAAAAAATACACCCCTTTACCTGAAAATGTATTTGTGTATCTGATTTAGAATTCTTAGGTGTATTTCATCTAGAGAAAGATCTTTCCTTATGCAGGTAAAACAAGTATGTTCTCTTAGAAGTTGAGCTTTGAGGGAGTTCCTGTCTTGGCTCAGTGGTTAACGAATCTGACTAGGAACCATGAGGTTGCGGGTTCGATCCCTGGCTTTGCTCAGTGGGTTAAGGATCCAGCGTTGCCGTGAACTGTGGTGTAGGTTGCAGACGCGGCTCGTATCCCGCGTTGCTGTGGCTGTGGCGAAGGCCGGCAGCTACAGCTCCTGTTAGACCCTTAGCCTGGGAACCTTTATATGCCGCGGGTGCAGCCCTAGATAAGGCAAAAAGATTAAAAAAAAAAAGAAAAAGAAGTTGAGCTTTGAATTATAATTACTAACCATCAGGACCATCAAACTTCAGCCCAACCCCTGTCCAGTGCTGAAGCCCACCCCCCTGAATGAAGTTGGCCCATTTTTTATTCAGTAAACATTTCGGAGCAGTCACAGTGTACCAGGCTCCATGCCAGGCCCAGGGCATAAAGCAGTGAACACAACAGCCACCCCCCCCCCCCCGCCGCCGCCCCGGTGCCTTCATTGGCTGTTACTAGCTCTAAGCCTCCGCCACCCACCCCCAAGAAGGCAGCAATGTGACTCTGCCAGAAAAATGCGTTCCAGTCCCCTCTATCTGAAATCCAGTGTTTTTCTCCCATGACAACAAGTGGTGTTGACCAATCAGCTCACAAATATCCAGATCACTCCAGTTTTATTTCTCCCTAGAGCTGTGGCCCTTGACTACTGGGAATTAGCTTTTTTCTGAGTTTCTGAACCACCTTTTTTTTTTAGGGCTGCACCCATGGAATATGGCAATTCCCAGGCTAGGGGTCAAATCGAAGCTACAGTTGCAGTCCTACAGCACAGCCACGGCAACACTCAGGATCTGAGCCACATATGCGACCTATACCACAGCTCACGGCAACGCCGGATCCTTAACCCACTGAGAGAGGCCAGGGATCAAAACCGCAACCTCATGGTTCCTAGTCAGATTTGTTTCCACTGTGCCACAATGGGAACTCCAAGAAATGCAAATTCTTGGGTCCAACTCCAGACCTACTGTATCTGAAATGCTGGAGTGGGACCCAGCAATCTGTAGTTCACCTCCAAATGACTTTAATTCCTTTATTATTATTATTATTATTATTATTATTATTATTATTATTAAAGTATAGTTGATTTACAATGTTGTGTTAATTTCTGCTGTACAGCAAAGTGATTTAGCTACACATAGATATACATTCTTTTTTTCCTTTTTTTTGGCTTTTTAGGGCCACACCCACAGCATATGGAGGTTCCCAGGCTAGGGGTTGATTGGAGCTACAGCCACTAGCCTACATCACAGCCACAGCAACGTGGGATCCTTAACCCACTGAGCGAGGCTAGGGCTCGAACCTGCAACCTCATGGTTCCTAGTCGGATTCATTTCCAGTGTGCCACGACGGGAACTCCCATTTTTTTTCTTTTTAATGGCAGCACTGTGGCATATGGAGGTTCCCAGGCTAGGGGTCTAACCGGAGCTACAGCCACTGGCCTACACCACAACCACAGCACTGCCAGATCCGAGCCATGTCTGCAACCTACACCACAGTTCACAGCAACACTGGATCCTTAACCCACTGAGCAAGGCCAAGGATCAAACCCGCAACCTCATGGTTCCTAGTCAGATTCGTTTCTGTTGCGCCACGATGGGAACTCCTAAAATATTCTTTTCCATATGGCTTATCATAGGATATTGAGGGAGTTCATGTTGTGGCTCAACGGAAACAAATCTGACTAGTATCCATGAGGTCGCAGGTTCGATCCCTGGCCTTGTTAAGTGGGTTAAGGATCTGGCGCTGCCGTGAGCTGTGGTGTAGATTGCAGACATGGCTCAGATCCAGCATTGCTGTGACTTAGTGTAGGCCAGTGGCTACACTTCTGATTCAACCCCTAGCCTGGGAACTTCTGTATGCCTCGGGTGCAGCCCAAAAAAAAAAAATATATATATATATATATATATATATATATATTGAATATATAGTTCCCTGTGCTATACCAATGTTTATCCATTCTAGATACAATAGCTCACATCTGCTAACCTCAAACTCCCACTCCATCCATCCCTCAACACTCTCCACCTTGGCAACCGCAGTGATTCTGACGCTTGATAAAGTCTGAGACCATGGCTTGGTTACACAGTTCTCAGCCTTCCCATGACAGAGGGAGGCTCAGGGTCAGGGTTCAAGGCTGGGGGCACTGTCCCCCAGGATGGATCCTCACATTGACTGTGCAGCCCCAGGGCATGGCTGGTGCTCACACCCTTGGTGAAATTTCCCCCACCTTATCTATAAGCACAGAAGCAGCAGCTTATCTGTCCCTCTCTTTCAAGGTCAACGCAGCAGAAGAGAAGGGGACCCATATTGCTTAGGGCCTCGTTCCTTCTAAGACCTCTCGAGACTATTATCGACACAGCCAGCTTCTCTTCCTAGGGAGGCCAGTTTAATAAATCTGGGTCTTGCTGACCCATTAAAAGTTATGCTTTGGTCCGTGCCACATTCTGAACCAAAATGTACTATTTGAAGAGTTAAGAAAAAGCAGCTACAGAGTTAGGTTGTCCAGCAGACCGAAACCTTAACTTCTTTTCTCAAAAAGTGAATCCAGGCAAGTTGCAATCATAGCAGGAGGAACTGAGGGTTTCCTGGTCAAGGCTAAGGGATAGCACATTTTGGGCTGAAAAAAGTTTCCTTTCCAGGGCCTTGACTTTAGACTGACATTGAATTTATCTGCATCTCCTGGCTTGTGCTGTCACACTGGGTCCCTAAGAGGTACCCCAGTGACAGAGGGATGGAGGCTGGTCTTCCCAGTAGCTGCAGATAAGCCACAGCCTGGTTATGACACACAGATTCAACTACCCAGCGAAGAGAGAGAAAGAAGTTTCTAGAGTGCCTTTTGCATAAAACAGTCCAGTGTTGAGAGCACTTTCATAGCCTTCTAGCTGTCTAGGGGAAATTTCATAAACAGCGATTGCCAAATGCAGAGCTAATGTTAGCCAGGGCAGTCAGAAAGTCTAGTTGCTTATGCCTTCTGGTCCAGATCGCTGTGGTCTCCGACCAAAGGAAGGGCTTAGAAAAGGACTTCATGATTCTGCAAGCAGTGCCAACTGCTTATTTCTTCTCCCATTTCAAAGCTTCAGGCCCGGTGAAATTTTGTGGGCTGTTTTACATAACAGAGTAATGTATCCGTTAGTTCATGCCCTTTACCTAGCATCTCACAGTTGCCTTAGGAGATGGAAAAGTAAACTTCTATTTGAAGGTCGCTATGGTAACGGTAAATCTAGGGCAACGCGGCGGGGGGGGGGGTGGTGCGGGGAATACAACTGATTGGTTCAATCATCTAGGGGTCAGAGCCTCAAAGGAAAGCTCTGGGACAAGGAGCAGGAAAAGTGTCAACAAAAAATCAGGGCACTTGTGGTTGAAGGAATTTAGAGCTGGGATCCTGAGGTTCAGAGGAGGGGTTTGAGACCCTTCAGTGCACCCCAGGCACAGAACCAGAACAGTTACAGAACTGATCTCTCTGTTCTTTACCAAACGTTAAGCGGAAAGAACACGGAAAGGAAGAGATTGCGTTTAAAAGAATAACTAGCAAGGCTAGGAAACGTTTCGGTCAGAAGAAGGATTTCAGCGCGTGCAGTGGGGCATCATTTCGCCCATCTCTCCAACGCCACCGCACCATCCCAGCCTCATAAGCAGGAGGAGTTCCCCGCATCCCACTAGGTATCTCGCGTGCGTGGAGAGCCGGCAAAGCCCCTGTCCTAGGAGCCGGACAGCCGGAGTCTAGCCGGCAGTGGCGACGCCCGAAGAGCTTGCGTTTCGTCCGCGGGTAGAGGCTTTACGGTAATTCTGGGTGGTGCGCTGCCGGCCGTAGTGCGCAGGCGCGGAGCCGTTGCCGGTCCAGCGGTTGGGGACAGAGCGGTTTCCTGAGTGGCTTCGCTGGGAGGAAATGGGCTGTGCCGGTTCCGAGGCCCGCAGGCAGCTCGACCCGGCCTGAAACCCCGGCGTCCTCCTCCTTCGGCGTCCTTGGTAGGTCGACGGCCCTGCAGGAGCCCCGCCAGAGATCCGGGGGAGCAACTTCCGGGGTGCCGGGCGCTGGAGGCGGGAGGACGCTGGAGAGATCCCGACCTCAAGGCGCCCCGATCCCGCGCGGGGCTGGGAGCGGGCAACACGTCCCGGGAATCCGAGCCCGACGTGGGACCCGGGAAGAAGCCTGGAGCTGCGGTTCCGGGCGCCTTCCCCGCCCCTCCCGGGCCGGGGACCCAGCCTGGGACGGGAGCCGGGGTGTCCCGGGGACTCTGAGCCCGGAGGAGGCGGGGAGGAGGGGGCAGGCATCCGCTCTTTTCGTGCAAAGTTCAGGCCGAGCTGCCTCCGTCCACCGCACTCCTTGGATCGCAGGAATTTGCCAGAGGCTGTGAACATTGCATCCCACCCCACCCCTGCCCAGTAGAAACTGAACCTTGTCCCCAGCAGGAGACGTTAGCTCCGTGTGATTTTCGGACCCGCTTGAAACGCCACTTTCATCTTCCTGACCCCTAGGATCCGTCGCCATGAGTTCCGTCGTCATCGTGGTCCACGGCGGCGGCGGAGCCCGCAGAATCTCCGAGGAACGGAAAGCGCGGGTCCGCCAGGGCATCGTCAAAGCCGCCACCGCGGGTTACACCATCCTCAAGGAGGGAGGGAGCGCCGTCGACGCCGTGGAAGGAGCCGTCGTTGTCCTGGAAGACGATGCCGAGTTCAACGCAGGTAAGTGTGCACTGCGGCTGGTAACGGATGCCAACCCGGGTTCAGCTTGTCCTCGCCCCCACCCCCAAATAAATAGAACCTTTCTCGTGTGTCAGTGAAGCTATTCTGCTTTATGGTAAAAATCTAAAATGCTGAAGAGTTTCCATTTTTCTCTCTTTACCTGTTGACCAAGTTGCTTTAAAGAATTGTAAAATTGATTATTGACCCCGTTTTGTTTAACCTTCTTCTTAGAATTCACATACCAAGGGCTTTTTTTATTACATCTTTTTGGGGAGCAGGGATTGACTCCTGTTGGGTGATAACCTCAGCAGCTTCCAGGTGTAATCTAAAAGAAGAAAAAGGCAGGCCACTCCAGGTTGGGAGGTGACAGGTTTAATAAGCACGGGAAGAGGGTTGTCTTGAAAGATAAATAGACCTCTTTCTGCACTGACCAGAATCTTAAAAGCCACGTCGAGGTCTTTTTTTTTTTTTTCTTGCTTTTTAGGGCTGCACCTGCGGCATATGCAGGTTCCCAGATTAACGGTCGAATCCGAGCTGTAGTAGCTCCCAGCCTACACCACAGCCATGGCAACGTAGGATCCGAGCCGCGTCTGCAACCTACATTACACCACAGCTCATGACAACACCAGATCCTTAACCCACTGAGCAAGGCCAGGGATCAAACCTGCGTCCTCATGGATGCTAGTCAGGTTCATTAACCGCTGAGCCATGACGAGAACTACTTTTTTTTTTAAAGCCACACGGAGGTCTAATCTGGGCAGTCACATATACCATCCCGATGATCTCAGCACATTTCTGTCTCACAGCTGTGTCCTTGGGTAGCTTCTAGCTCAGGACAAGGAAGTGGAGGGCACGTTCTAAGGACAGGGGAGGGGCTGAAGAGCCACAGAGCGCCCTGGGGCCAGCTCACAGGTAACTGGCAGTCATCCTCTGGGTGATTTCTCCCAACACTGCTTTTGCCGTCTCACACGCCCCCTCTTCCGCACTGTGCCCTGAGTGGTCAGCAAAGGGTCAGCCCCTTGTTGGTGGCTCAAAAAGTTGGTGGGTCTCTGGCTGCTTTGGAGGCAGATGCCACAGCAGTGATACAGTGATACAGGCACATGCACGAGTTAAGGCAATAATTCCCCAAATCAGTGATACCTTTTTCCACCAAGAGCTTCATGATTCAGACCATTGTTACTAAGTCCCCCAGGCAGGGGCCGGGTCACCAAGGGCGTTCACTTGTGCTTTCCCGTGATTTAATGAAGACAGCACATTAACAGACTCCGTAGATATGCACCCACGGCATTCTGTCCGGATGGTGGCACAGGTGCCTCCTTGAGAGGCAGTAATGACGTCCAAGGCCATCCTGTTTTGGAGGAGGGTTCTTCTCATGAGAGACATTTCAGCGTGCAGTAGAGACAGGCCTTGTTGGAGTTCCCATCGTGGCTCAGTGGTTACAAACCCAGCTAGTAGCCATGAGAATGCAGGTTCAGTCACTGGCCCCACTCAGTGGGTTAAGGATCTGGTGTTGCTGTAAGCTGTGGTGTAAGCCACAGGCTGGGCTCAGAACCCATGTTGCTGTGGCTGTGGCGTAGGCAGGCAGCTTTAGCTCTGATTGGACCCCTAGCCTGGGAACCTCCATATGCCACAGGTGCGGCCCTAAAAATAAGACAGGCCTTGCTGGCTGTTCTTCAGAGCTTGGTGAGTGAATTTAGGAAGGACCTCTGTGTGTGGTGTCACGTCCTCCAGGCCAGTGGAGGGGACAAAGCCAGCAGCTAAATGATCATTCCATTGAGAAACAGAACATGCCCACCTGGCCTTGAGAAGAGAGAAACTGGTGGTCTCTGGAACTTGACCTGGTTTTGCAAACCGTACCGGTCGGCCGGGGAGCCGGAACGGAGGCAGGTACGCCAGACCAGGATCCCACCTTCTGCTTTTTCTCAGTGGCACGCGTTCCATTCCGGGTGTGATGCGTTTCCACGGGTCCGGCTTGCAGCTGACCTCGAGATCCCGGTGGAGATGGGGTCATTCCCCCTCAGCCACCCCCATGGGACGTCCCATTGCAAATTCTAGCAGGTAACTCCTTTCCCAGACGTGTGGGGCCTGGTGTTCTCAGCATCATAGCTGATCCACAGTGAGAGTGGGGACAATGACTGTTTCCTGACACAGCTTCTCCATCTCGGGTGTTTCAGCTGGTCCCCAGTCTGGCATAGGAGGCAGGGGCCCGCCTGCTTGATCACTCCAATGTATTAAAGACTTGGTGCTTTAGTCCACCCAGCCAAGGTGGTTTTATCTGTTAGTAATTTAACATATTGCTTTAATATTCCATTTTCCCCCTTTATCAGCCCTGCTGCTGATGTCATATCATGTTCTTCTGCCCAGTCTTGCATATCACAACTGCTATTTTTTTTTTAGGGTCGCACCCCAGGCATAGGGAGGTCCCCAGGCTAGGGGTCAAATCAGAGCTACAGCTGCCAGCCTGTGCCACAGCCACAGCCACAGCCACAGCCACGCGGGATCTGAGCCGCGTCTGTGACCTACACCACAGCTCACAGCAATGCCAGATCCTTAACCCACTGAGGGAGGCCAGGGATCGAACCTGCATCCTCATGGATATTAGGTTCATTTCCGCTGAGTCACAACGGGAACTCCCCCGACCTTTGAAATGTGACCCCGATCACTAGCCATTTGACAAAGGCATTCCTGCGTGGTACTCAGCTTCTCTTCCCCCTAACACCAGCTGCCTGGTTTCCACAGCCACAGGGAAAAGCTCGGCTAAAGTCAGACACAGAGTCCACGCGGACCAGGAAAGTTCAGAACCCTCCCTGAGAGGGAGGAGGCCAAGATAATCCGTTTGGCAGTCCCTCCCCAGTTACAAACTCTGGTGGGTGGCCTCGGCCTCCCTTGGCAGCTGCCGTGGGCATTGTTGAGAACACACCGGACACGCTGCTACTGCATTAACCAAGTCACCGTATTTCAAGGGCCACCCAGCACCCTCGGCAGTGTGCCGTCCCACCCGAGTGCTACCGTGGACACTCTTTGTCATTCAGTCTCAGGATCTCCTGAAGGGTCCGTTGCCAGGAGTCGTACTGAGCTGGGGCATCTGCTTCCTGATGGCCACGGGTGTCAGTGCCTTAGGAGCAGGGACACAGACGACAGTGAGCACTGCCTCCAGCCCTTGCAGAAAAACCAGATGTCCCTGCACACGTCCTGACCCCACAGGGGCTTCCCGTTATCCAGGCCGTAGGGTTGATCTTACAGAACAGCCCAGCTCTCGGTGCAGGCGGTCAGCCCAGGCCGCGGGAGTTCGTTCCCTCCCGAGAGACTCCGCCTGGAGCTGCTCTGCACACACGGCTGGGAACCTTCACTCGGTACCTGGCGTCTCTGTCCCCTTCCAGAGCTGGGACCAAAATCCACAGGGTGCTCTCCCCTTCTGTTTTCCCTGCCACAGTGTTTGACCCACACCTTCTGGAGTCACAGACACATCTCCCTCTATAGCTCTGCTGGGGAGTCGCCCAGAGCTTTAACCTGCTTCACTAGTATTTTTGCCATTTCAGAGGCTCTGATCCCACGTGCCCTTTCTTCACTGCATACCATAAGCTATACCGCTTTTGTTTTCAAAAATGTACACACCCATGTAATCGCCATACAACCAAAATTCTGAAATTTCCACCGTGGGAGTTCCCGTCATGGCACAGCAGAAACGAATCCGACTAGGAACCGTGAGGTTGCGGGTTCGATCCCTGGCCTTGCTCAGTGGGTTAAGGATCTGGCGTTGCCGTGAGCTGTGGTGTAGGTCGCAGATGCGGCTTGGATCCTGCGTGGCTGTGGCTGTGGCTGTGGCTGTGGCCGGCAGCTGTAGCTCTGATTAGACCCCTAGCCTGGGAACCTCCATATGCTGCCGGTGCGG
>PVHT021183667.1:1096893-1127852 GCA_004024745.2 Catagonus wagneri | reverse complement strand
GTTCCTGTCCTCAGTAGTTAACAGATCCACCTAGGAACCATGAGGTTGCAAGTTTGATCCGAGGCCTTGCTCAGTGTGTTAAGGATCTGACGTTGCCGTGAGCTGTGGTGTAGGTTGCAGACGCAGCTCGGATACCGCATTGCTGTGGTTGTGGTGTAGGCCATGTGGCTGTGGTGTGGGCCAACAGCTACAGCTCCGATTAGACCTCTAGCCTAGGAACCTCCAATTTTTAGTATATGTGCTGCCGAAGCGAGCACTAGCCTGCAGGTGTGGCCCAAATGCTGCAGGTGTGGCCCTAAAAAGACAAAAAGACAGAAAATAAAAATAAAGTTTCATTACTCAAAAATTCTCCCATACTCCTTGAGTCCACACCTCCTTTCACCCTCAGCCCTTGGCAACAGCTTATGTGTCTTCTGTTCCCATGGTTTTGCCGTTTCCAGGAATTCATACATGGAATCATACAGTGGGTGGCCTTTTGAGTCTGGATTCTTCATTTACTACAGTGCATTGAAGGGTCGTTCATGTTTACAGGAGTACCTTTTATATTGTTGAGTAGTATTCCATTGTACAGATATACCACAGTTGTTGGCATTTACCAACTAAAGAACATGTTCGATTTTGGGCCACTAAAACCCGCTATAAACACTGACATACACAGAGTTCCCGTTGTGATGCGGCGGAAACAAATGTGACTAGTGTCCGTGAGGATGCGTGTTCAATCCCTGGCCTCGCACAGTGGGTCGGGGATCTGGTGTTGCCATGACCTGTGGTGTAGGTCGCAGACATGGCTCAGATCCTGCATTTCTATGGCTGTGACTGTGGCTCTGGTGTAGGCCGGCAGCTGTTGCTCCAATTCGACCCCTAGCCTGGGAATATCCGTATGCCACGGGTGCAGCCCTAAAAAGCAAAAAAAAAAAAAATCACATACAGGTTTTTGTGTAAACATAAGTTCTTATTTCCCTTAAGTGTGGGAGTGCTGGTCATATGGCAAGTGTATATTTAACTTTATTTGAAACTGCTAAACTATTTAACTATTTTTTAAAGCGACTCCCATTTTTATTTCCATCACCAATGTATGAAAGTTCTGTTTGCACTACCTCTTCGCCAGCACTTGATATTGTCAGTAGTTTCTATTTTAGCATCCTCGATTTATGGTAGAATTCTAGTGTTAATTTGCATTCCCCTAGTGGCAAGTAATTTTTACTTTAACATCTTTTCAAGCCTTTTGTAAATTTTTTTTTTTTTTGTCTTTTTGCCTTTATGTAGAGCCACACCGTGGCATATGGAGGTTCCCGGGCTAGGGGTCTAACAGGAGCTGTAGCCGCCAGCCTTCGCCACAGCCACAGCAACGCGGCATCCGAGCCGCGTCTGCAACCTACACCACAGCTCACGGCAACGCCAGATCCTTAACCCACTGAGCAAGGCCAGGGATCGAACCCACAACCTCATGGTTCCTAGTCAGATTCGTTAACCACTGAGCCACGAAGGGAACTCCTTGCCAATTTCTTTATTGAGGTTTTTTTCCTTAATACTGGGTTTTAAGAGTTCTCTATATATTCTAGATACAGGTTTTTTATCAGACGTGATTTGCAGGTACTTTCTCCCTCCTCTGTGGTATGTCTTTTCTTTCTCTTAACGGTCTTTCAAAGAACAGAAGTCCTTAATTTTGTAGACGTTCAACTTATTTTTTTAATGGATCATGCTTTTTGTGTTATATCTTAAGAAACTTTTGCCTAACCCAGGTCACACACATTTTCTCTAATGTTGTCTTCTAGAAATTTTTCTTGTTCTATGTTTTATATTTAAGTCTATGATCCATATTTTTTTCCCACTTTTTAGGACCTCACCCTTGGCATATGAAAGTTCCCAGGCTAGGGGTCTAATTGGAGCTGCAACTGCCGGCCTATACCACAGCCACATTTACGATCCAGGCCACATCTACCACCTACACCTCAGCTCATGGCAATGCTAGATCCTTAACCCACTGAGCAAGGCCAGGGATCAAACTTTCACCCTCATGGATACTAGTCAGGTTCTTAACCTGCTGAGCCACAGTGGGAACTCCCATTTCTAAATTCCTTTTTTGTTTTGTTTTGTTTTTAAATGATTTTTGTTTTTTCCATTATATCTGGCTTACAGTGTTCTGTCAATTTTATACCATACAGCAAAGTGATCCAGTCACACATGCATTCTTTTTCTCACATTAGCCTTCATCATGCTCCATCATAAGTGACTAGATATAGGTCCTAGTGCTATACAGCAAGATGTCATTGCTTATCCATTCCAAAGGCAATGGTTTGCTCTATTAACCCCAGATTCCCAGTCTATCCCACTCCTTTCCCCTCCCCTTTGGCAACCAGAAGTCTGTTCTCCAAGTCCATGAGATTTTTTTCTGTGGAAAGGTTCGTTTGTGCCATATATTAGATTCCAGATATGTGATATCATATGGTATGTGTCTTTCTCTTTCTGACTTACTTCACTTAGTATGAGAGTCTCTAGTTCCATCCATGTTGCTGCAAATGGCATTATTTTGGTTTTTTTGGCTGAGTAGTATTCCATTATATATATATACCACATCTTCTTAATCCATTCATCTGTCAATGGACATTTAGGTTGTTTCCATGTCTTGGCTATTGTGAATAGTGCTGCAATGGACATAGGGGTGCATGTGTCTTTTTCAAGGAAAGTTTTGTCTGGGTATATGCCCGAGAGTGGGGTTCCTGGGTCATATGGTAGCTCTATATTTAGTTCTCTGAGGTCCATTTCTAAATTCAGTTCTTGCTTTTTATCTTCTGTTTGGTTTTAGGTCATGGATCTGTCTTGAACGAAAATGGTGAGGTTGAAATGGATGCTAGTATCATGAATGGGAAAGACCTGTCTACAGGAGCAGTGTCTGCAGTCCGCTGTGTCGCAAATCCCATTAAACTTGCGCGGCTTGTTATGGAAAAGGTATATGTGACTAAAGCACTCTTTTCCTAAGGAATTGTTACTGCTTTGCTTCAGTGACTAAAAGGGGGCTGACTCTAAGGAAATGCTTAAGATCACTGCTCTCCTGAAGTTACATGAAAGAACAAAAACAATGTTAAGTTTTTCTTTTCTTTTTTGTCTTTTGTCATTTTAGGGGCCGCACCCTCGGATATGGAGGTTCCCAGGCTAGGGGTCTAATCGGAGCTGTAGCTGCTGGCCTTCGCCACAGCCACAGCAACGCCAGATCCGAGCCACGTCTGCAACCTACACCACAGCTCACAGCTACGCTGGATTGTTAACCCATTGAGCAAGGCCAGGGATCGAACCCACAACCTCATGGTTCCTAGTTGGATTCGTTAACGACTGCACCATGATGGGAACTCCAAGTTTTTCAAGTAAACCAAATTACAGCAAGTAAACCGGGATTCCGACTCTGTTGATGATGTGATTTGACTCATGGTGACCTGACCAGTGATTGCCTTGTTTTCATGTGATCTTCCTGAATTTTCTTCAGCTTTCTGTCAACACATCTCACATAGCACATACATAGCACATACAAACTGAACAGACTCTTTCAATAGCATGTATTAAATTAAAATGGATTAAGTTCTCTAAATTTAAGATCATATGTAAGTCAAATCCTTAGTAACATTCCATCATTTGGGGGCTTTTGAAAATACAAAATCTCAGAGAGCAAGGCTTTTCTCAACATTCAGAAAAGGAAGCCAGTAGAATTTGCATTTTTGAGGCTTTGTACCCACAGAGAATAATAATTTCCACGCAGTTGGAACTGTTAAAACATTTTTAACTTTTTCAAAACGTTATTTTCCTATTTCTTTCTGGCTCAAGACACATCATTGCTTTCTGACTGACCAAGGTGCAGCAAAATTTGCAGCAGACAATGGAATTCCAACAATTCCTGGAGAGCAACTGATAACAGAAAGAAACAAAAAACACCTGGAAAAAGAAAAGCATGAGAAATGTGCTCAGAAATCAGACCCTCAAAAGTAAGTATCATCTGTGGCTTGCGTTTTGGGGACTTATGCAGATGTGAAAGTTTGACAAATGTCTGATTATCCACATTTCTTAAATAAATATCACTTGATCATTTCAGTTTTTGTACAAAAGTTTGCACTAAATAATGGGAAAACTGCTCTTTTGATTTTGAAATTTAACCTCATTTATTACTCCTACAAATATTAGCTCAAATTAACTTAACAAAGTTCCTTCTCCGACATGATTTAGCAGATGAAAATAGAAGTTCCCACTGTGGTGCAGTGGGTTAAGGATCTGACTGCAGTGGCTCAGGTTGCTGCAGAGGCATGGCTACAATCCCCGGCCCAGCACAGTGGGTTAAGGATCCAGCATTGCCACAGCTGTGGTGTAGGTTGCAGCTGCAGTTCAGATTCGATCCCTGGACTGAGAATTTCCGTATGTTGCGGGTGCAGCCATTAAAAAAAAAAAAAAAATAGATGAATGCCCTCTGTTAATATATGAATTACCTGGATGCTTCTTGATCAGTTTTTTGTCTTACATACGCTACACAGGTTCTCTGTGATCTGGACTCCCTGTGAACTTATTAGACACTCTTTCGTAGTGCAGAGAACTCAGGACAGCTCTTAGAAGTGAATTAATCATGTGTTCTGAATTACGGTTTTCTGTGTTACCAATTTCCAAATCCCAAATAAAACCCCCTTGGAGTTCTGTTGTGGCTCAGTGGGTTGACGATCTTGTGTTATCACTGCTGTGGCTCGAGCTTGATCCCTGGCCCAGGGAACTTTTGTATGCTGCTGGTGCAGCCCAAAAAAAGAAAGTCCAGGAGTTCCCGTTATGGCGCAGTGGAAACGAATCCTACTAGGAACCATGAGATTGTGGGTTCAATCCCTGGCCTTGCTCAGTGGGTTAAGGATCCAGTGTTACTGTGAGCTGTCGTGTAGGTCACAGACACAGCTCGGATCTGGTGTTCCTGTGGCTGTGGCGTAGGCTGGCAGCTGTAGCTTTGATTAGACCCCTAGCTTGGGAACCTCCATATGCCACAAGTACGGCCATAAAAAGCAAAAAAAAAAAGGGGGGGGGAGAAAGTCCAATCCAAATGCACCCTTATTTAAAGCAAAATTTGAATGTGGCCTGAAGGTTTATAATGGAATATAATCTAGTAATTCTACATACTCTTTTAGATTTGTATTGTTTAACCAGAGGTAGACTGTAGTATCACTTGGGGAGCTTTTTCAAAGTATATATGTCTGAGTGAGCCCCTTCCCTAAAGAATCTAATTTAGCAGAGTTGAGATGGAGAGACCATTCAGGTCTATTTGAAAAAATATTCCCAGGTAATTCTGATGTGTCCCCAGATAAGGAATCTGTTTTATATGAATGACCATATTTTGGTAGCTATTGATAATCTTTACCAAGTGTACTGTTGTATCTATAGTCTAAAGTCACAAGAGGAGCTCCTGTCGTGGCTCAGTGGTTAATGAATCTGACTAGGAACCATGGGGTTGTGGGTTCGATCCCTGGCCTTGCTCAGTGGGTTAAGGATCCAGTGTTGCCGTGAGCTGTGGTGTAGGTTGCAGATGCAGCTTGGATCCTGCGTTGCTGTGGCTGTGGCATAGGCCGGCAGCTACAGCTCCTGTTAGACCCCTAGCCTGGGAACCTCCATATGCCGCCGTGTGGCCCTAGAAAAGACAAAAAGATAAATAAATAAATGCCACAGGAATGATATTGCTTTATCAGTGGTTTATGTACATTTTAATAGATATTGCTGCATTGCTTTCCAAAAATTCTGCAACAGCAAACACCTCCACCAGCCAGTACTGCTCTTCAATGTCAGCATGAGGGGCTCCTGCCCTGGGCCCTGCATTCCAGAGGGACCCTCATACACCAGTACACAGAGCAGTCGGTTTATTGCAGGTACGGGGGGCACCTCTATCACTCAACAGTGGCACGGCATCACCCCCCGCCTCTTGTGACTGATCTCATTCAGCCCCAGAGAAGTGCTTCTCTGCACCTCCCGCTCTGTGTCTTAGCAATAAAGGCCACCTGCACCTCGGGGCACGGGTTACACCGCTGCTGATGCCAGAAGTAGACAGTGCTTTGGTGTGCAGGGAAGAATTAAACAGCAGAGGGACTTAGGTAGGAGAAAAAGACAGTAATTTGTCAAATAACTTCTTGCTTAACAGAGTGTTGTTCCCAGTAGTGCCCAGTGCCCTTCTTCTTTCTTCTGTGCATGTTTCAGTTTGTGGTCGTGGGATTGTTCGTGAGTTAGTACAGTATGTGCAAGACTTGCACGTGAGAGCTGGTCCATGTTACTATTAAATTTGTAGCTATGTAGGTCTAGAAATAGGAATACAAGAGCCAGATATGTAATTTAACATTTTCTAGTAGCCACGTTTGTAAAAAGTAAAAAGAGGAGTTCCCGCTCTGGTGCTGTGGATTAAGGATCTGGCGTTGTCCCTGTGGTGGTGCGGGTTCAATCCCTGACCTGGTGCAGTGGGTTAAGAATCCAGCTATGGCAAATGTTGCAGCTACAGCTTGGACTTGATCCCTGGCCTGGGAACTCTCAGGTATGGCCTGAAACAAACCAAAAATAAAAAGTAACAAGTGATATTAGTAATGTATTTAAAATTAACCCAGTATACCCCAAATATTATCATTCCCACATGTAGTCAATATAAGACATTATTTACAAGAGACTTTACAGTCTTTCATGCTAAATCTTCAGAACGTGGCATGTGTCTTACACTGACAGCACCTCTCGCTGTTGGACGCCCACGTTTCCAGTGCTCAGTGGTCACATGCAGCTGCATTGGACAGCACAGAATTCTGAATGGTCTTATTCTTCTAAAAATATTTAAGATGGAGTTAAAGTTTCAAAAAAGTTGAAGTTTTTAGCTGTTAAGTAATTTTTTATTTAAAATGTCATATTCAAAACCTGACCAAGGCAGTGTATGACTTATATGTTGAGAACAATAAAACATTAATACAGGAAATTGAAAATGACTCAAAGAAATGGAAAGATATCCTGTGCTCTTCCATTGGAAGAATTAGTGTTGTTAAAATGGCCATAGTCCCCTAAGCAGTATATAGATTTAATGCGATTCCTATCAAATTACCCATGACATCCTTCACAGAACTAGAACAAATAGTCCTAAAATTTATATGGAACCATAAAAGACCCAGAATTGCCCAAGCAACCTGGAGGAAAAGAACAAAGCAGGAGACATAACCCTCCCAGACTTAAGAATATACTGCAAAGTTCAGTAATCAAAGCGGCATGGTATTGACACAAAAACAGCCAAGTGGATACATGCAACAGAATAGACCCCAGAAATAAGCTCACATACCTTCAGTCAATTAATTTTCAACAAAGAAGGCAAGAATATACAATGGAGAAAAGGTGATCTCTTCAATTAATTAGTCAATTAATCTTCGACAAAAAAGGCAAGAGTATACAATGGAGAAAAGGTGGTCTCTTCAGCCAGTGGTGTCGGGAAAACCAGGCAGCCACATGTAAATCAATAAAGTTAGAACTCCCTCAGACCACAGACAAAAATAAACTCAAAATTGCTTAAAGACTTAAATATATGACACAACAAAACTCCTAGAAGAGAATGTAGATAAAACATTATCTGATATAAACTGTCCCATTATTTTCTTACGTCAGTCTCCCGAGGCAATAGAAACAAAAGCAAAAATAAACCAATGAAACCTAATCAAACTTACAAGCTTTTGTACAGCAAAGGAAAAACAAAAAGACAACCTATGGACTGGGAGAAAATATTTGCAAATGATACAGCTGAAGAGGGCTTCATTTCCAAAATGTACAAACAGCTCAAATAACCCAACCACAAAAAAAAAAACAAACAACCCAATTGAAAAATGGACAGAAGACATAAAGAGACATTTCTCCAAAGAAGACATCTGCCAATAAGTACATGAAGAGATGCTGAACATTGCTAATTATTAGAGAAATGCAAATCAAACTGTAAGAAGATACCACCTCTCACTGGTCAGAATGATCATCATTAAAAAGTTTACAAATAGGAGTTCCCACTGTGGCGCAGCGGAAACCTGCAGATGGCCTTCCCGAGGAGCTGGGCCTGTTGGCATTACCAGCAGCAGTGAGCAAGGGTCCCCGAGCCTGCACCTCTGCGCCCTCGCTTGATAACTTGTCTTTTTCATTTAAGCCGCATCAGTGGATGAGTGTGGTGGTAAGAATGATTATTTTAGGAGTTCCCTGGTGGCTTGTCACTGCTATGGCTCTGGTTACAGCTGTGGCACGGGTTTGCTCCCTGGCCCTGGAACTGCATGCCGTGGATGAGGACATGGCCAAAAATAAAGAACAGTTATTTTAAACTTAACTCTTTTTTTTTTTTTTTTTTTTTGCTTTTTAGGGCTGCACCCACGGTGTATGGATGTTTGCATACTAGGGGTCGAATTGGAGCTGCAGCTGCTGCACTATGCCACGGTCACAGCAACAGCAACACGGGATCCGAGCCTTGCCTGTGACCTACACCACAGCTCATGGCAACGCCAGATCCCCAACCCACTGAGCGAGGCCAGGGATCGAACCCGCATCCTCATGGAAACCAGTCCGATTCGTTTCCGCTGAGCCACGATGTGAACTTCCAAACTTAACTCGTATCTTGACACATCTCGGCTCTAGTCTCTTCCCATCTCATTCAGACTAAAAGTGCCTCCAGTGGCCTGTAAATAGGATGACCATTCGATTGAGTGTTCACACTGGAACGAATTTCAATAGTGAAAGCGGCCCTGTTAAGCCAGGACAGCAGGCGGAGGTTATGGCTGTCTCGGGAAACCAGGATGCATGGCCGCTGCACCTGCCAGAGCCTTCGTGGTCTGCCTGCTGGCCGGCCCTCCAGCCCTCCCGCACTTTCTCCCTCCCTTTATTCTCTCCAACCACAGTGGCCTCCTTGAAGTTCCATGAACTGGGTAAGCATGGCCTGCTTCAGGAATGTTCTTCCCCGCCATTCAGCATGACTTGCCTCCCTTCCTTCAGAGAAGCTGTATAAAGCAGCGCTTCTCCACCATCACGCGCCGATATGCTGCTCTCGTCTATGGTTTATTGCTATTCAATAAAACCTGAAATTTTTATCACTCTGTCACCCTACGCCCCCAATACAAACTCCCCGGGAGAAGGGACTTTGTCCATTTCCTTTTCTGCTGTGTCCCAGCCCTTATATCGGTGCCTCAGATACACTGTAGAATCTGAGTGGTGGGAATATGGCTGTGAGTACAATTTTTTCAGCTTTTTTACTTGAAAATTTATACTGAAACGTTGAGGGTGGGGAATTAACTTATCTTTTTAGCAAGCCCCATGAAGCCAGCATAGTGGGGTCTGTAGACAGGCAGCATCAGTGTCACCTGGAAGGTTGTCAGAAATGACAACCTTCCAGGTGACATGGAAGGTGTTGGGGCCTGTCCTGTACCTGCCAACTCAGTCGGAGCGGGGGGGGGGGGGGGGGGGGGGGGGGGGGGGGGGGCTGGGGATCCGAGGGACTCTGATGCAATTATTTTTATCGCTATCTCATAGATGGGGAACTTGCCAGTAAAACCTAACTCAGTCACACAGCTGGGAAATGGTGCTGGGATTGCGTGTGCCCTTGAAGTTGAGGACTAAAGGAGCGCCCAGCGGTCTCACTGACACATACAGTGTAAAGCAAACAGGCTTTCTTTGCCGGCTCCATAAGTGGGGAACGCTGGAATCAAAGCGTGTACTGAGGGGAGCTCTGCTGTGGTGCAGTGGGATCGGCGGTGTCTTGGGAGCGCTGGGACGAGGGTTCCATTCCCCAGCCCAGCACGGTGGGTTAAAGGACCCAGCATTGCCACAGCTGTGGCTTGGGTCAAGACTGTGGCTCGGATCCAATCCCTGGCCCAGAAGGTCCATATGCCACAGGGCGGCTGAAAATAAAAAAAAAGAGAGAGCTTGTCCCATGGGCCATGAACATACAGCGTGGGGACCTCAGTTGTACTGAGCTACACGGTCACCTGTAGGTGGAAGTGACTCTTATCTCCAGCCTGTCGCTCTTTGTGTCTGTTCTGACCAGAAGCTTGGGGACCGTGGGTGCCGTGGCCGTGGACTGCCGAGGAAACGTGGCTTATGCGACCTCAACGGGGGGCATCGTCAACAAGATGCCGGGCCGTGTCGGGGACACGCCGTGTGTAGGTAGGGTGGGTGCGCCCCCCCCCCGTCTCGCCCTCATTCTCTGGTCTCGCCTCCCCTTCTTTCTGTCTTCATTTCCCCCTCCTCCTAGTGGCAGCCTCAGGATTTCTGGGCTTGGGGTGGGTTGGCAGGGGTTGTCCAGGGCATGTGGAGAAGGTGCTGCAGCAGGTGCCTGTTTCCTAGCCCCTGTCTTTCTGGAATGACTGGGGCAGGGGTAGAGGTCTCCCCCCCACCCCCGTAGCACCTCTTTCTCCTCTCTAGCCCCAATTTCAGGATTGGCAGACTATTCTCAGAGGGTTAAGTCTATGCAGACTCTTCCCAGGCACGGGCTCAAATGAGCCAACTAAGAAAGCTGAGAATTTAAGTGTGCAGTAATTAGATTTGCATGGCAGGAGAGTGACACACTGCTATTCCAAGCTATTGCACACTGAAGTCTTCTTTGCCTTAAGCTTGTGGCACCTCATCTGATTCCCAGCAGTTGGGGGGGTATGTTTCACCCCGTGCAGGTTGCAGGGACATGCTCTGGGGCACAGGAGGGATTGTCCTGGTGTCCCTGCTCTAGGAAAGGTCAAGCCCGCCCCGAATGTCAGGCTCCACCCCACCCCCCATCTCAGGGTATTCCCAGGGCGCTTACTAGTGCACCTTGGCGTGACTCCTCAGCACCCTTGGGGTGTAATATTTATGTAGCATCAGACTTGTGTGTGTGTGTGTGTGTGTGTGTGTGTGTGAATTTCTTGACTGTTGCCACTCAGAACCAATCGCTTTTCCTGAGCAGGATCTGGAGGTTATGCTGACAATGACATTGGAGCCATTTCAACAACGGGGCACGGGGAGAGCATCCTGAAGGTGAATCTGGCCAGACTCACTCTCTTCCACGTGGAACAGGGTACGTGGTCTTGCTGTCTGAAAATGAGGAAAGAGAAGCGATTTATAGCTAGACGGAGCGCATAGGAAGCCCTCTCTTGTTTGCTGGAGACGTTGCTTCTGGGCTAACCCCCTTCTGTCAGGGTCTGGAAAGAAGAGCATTTTCAATGCTGTTTGCTGGAGTTCCCGTCGTGGCTCAGCAGTAACGAACCTGATTAGTATCCAAGAGGATGTGAGTTCTAACCCTGGCCTCGCTCAGTGGATTAAGGATCCAACCCTTGTGGTGAGCCGTGGTGCGGGCCGCAGATGCAGCTTGCATCTGGCGTTGCTGTGGCTGTGGTGTAGGCCGGCAGCTACAGCTCCGATTAGACCCTAGGCAACTTCCATACACTTAGACGTGACCCTAAAAAAGGAAAAAGGAAGAATACTGTTTGTCTTCTGCCTCCCAGGGGGCAGCAGAGAGACTCAGCCTGGGTGTGGGAGAAAGGGCAGGTGGGTCTCAGTGCACGGAGGGCCTTTTAGGGCCAGGATCCCTTGTTTGAGACGTTCAAATAGAAGTCACTTACCAAGAACCTTTGTTAACTCGCTTTGGTTTTTCTCATCAGATTCCTTTTAATAAACTTGTTTTCCAACCTCTCCTTGTTTTCAGGGAAGACATTAGAAGAGGCTGCTGAGGCGTCACTGGGTTATATGAAGTCAAAGGTCAAAGGTATAGGGGGTGTCATCGTGGTCAGCAAAGCAGGAGACTGGGCGGTAAAGTGGACCTCGGCCTCCATGCCCTGGGCGGCCGCAAAGGACGGCAAGCTGCACTCTGGGATTGACCTCAGCGACACCAGCGTCACTGACCTGCCCTAAGCCCGGGGCGACTGTCTAGATGCGAGCTTGGACGTCAAGCAGTTTCCTGGGGTGGAGACTTAGCCTAATCAATTAGATCTAGAAATGGAAAACTTCTGCAGTCTGTCACTCGTTTTGTTGCCTTGATCCGTGTTTGGTCGGGGGCGGATCCAAAGTGGTACAGGAAATGTCCATTTTAAGATCAAAATAAGACGATTGAAGAGGACAAAGGCCCCTGATTCTTTCTCAGGAATAGTCCCCGTTGCCTGAGGTTATAAAGAGGAAAAAACAGGTGATCTTGACACAACAGAAACAGCCTTGGTGCGGGGAGTGCTTTTGGAGTTGGGGGACCCCCTGGAGTGACAGAGGCTGTAGGCTTGAAGGTCAT
This sequence comes from Catagonus wagneri, assembly GCA_004024745.2. NCBI lineage: Eukaryota > Metazoa > Chordata > Mammalia > Artiodactyla > Tayassuidae > Catagonus > Catagonus wagneri. The sequence goes on along the minus strand of PVHT021183667.1, from coordinate 1,115,617 downwards.
GGGTGGGGGTGAGCAGAGGACAGCGGCGCCCCAGGCAGGACCCCGGGGAGACAGCGAAGGGGAAACGGGCAGCACAGCTCGCGGAGAAGCCGGCTGGGCCGCAGAAGGCTGCAGACTCGTTCTGAGTCGGGAGAACGCTGGGCGAAGGAATCCCTGCAAGGTAACTGATTTTTCTGAGAAAGTTGCACGTCTTCTCCAACTTACTAACATAGTTGCGTTTCCAGAGGCTTTTAAAGGGCCTTCTGGAAACCGCGGCTCCAACCTGCAGAGGAACAGGCATGGCCGCCCCGGAGCCCCTTCAGGCCCGAGGGTCTTGGGCTCACACTCCAGCCTGCTCCCCTGCAGTGTCCCAGCTGCCCGCACGGCTGATCAGGGCCAGCCGCCGCCTCCCAGGCCCTCGGGGTCCTCCTAGTGAGCGCTGGGGCTCGGGACCCGCACAAGCAAGGGCCAGTCACCGTCGCCGTGACCCTGACTCCACACCGTCCGTGGCCGTCCAGTGCTGCGGGTTCCCCGGCTGAGCCGGTGTGTGCAGCGTGCTCAGCGTGGTGAACAAAAGTCACCTCCTCGTGGAGCGTGTTCCTGTTGGCTTCTCTTTACGCTGGAGATGCTTTTTTTCTGCTGTGACATAGCCGTCCAGTTTCTTAGTCTGTCAGGGTTTACCTTCTCTCTGGAAAGAAATGTCTTCCCTTTAAATTCCATGTGCCACTAATAAAATGTATTTTGAAAGAGTCACAGTGTGGTTAGGAGTCGCCGTTGCAAAGACCAGCCTGTGCGCAAGCTCCCTGGGTCGGTCAGTCCGGACGGGGACCTGCCAGAGCGACCTCGCAGCCCAAGGGCGGTGCGTGGATGTGACCCGACGTCCCGCCTCGGGGAGCACATGCGAGAGTTTGCACAAGAATTGAGAGTTTTTCTGGATGTGTTAAGGAAAAAGCCAAACCACCATTTCGAGAGTCAGCGGGGCGGACAGACCAGTCTTCTCGCCGTTGCGGCCGCCCAGTCCGAGCCCCTGTCCCGGGACCCTCGGGGCTGCTCTGAGCCCGAGAGAAAAATACCACTGGGAGGCAGAAGGGAGTTTGAATCCTGCTTCTCCCCACGACCTGGGTGACCCTGGGCAGGTTAGCATCTGAGAACCTTGTCATCCATAAAATAGGTCACTCTGAGCAGTAAACGAAAATAAAGGACAGCTGGCCGGTGTTTATCTGTGGATCCTCTGGACCGCGGAGGACGTGCGGCCAGGCCCAGGAGGAGGCTCTGTGGTTGCGTCCTTGAGAAATGCGTGCGGCGCTAGCAGATGTGTTCATTTGCTAAGGCTGCCAGCAGCAAAGTACCACAGGCAGTGCCTTACATGCCAGACACTTCGTTTCTCACGGTTCTGGGAGCTGGAGGTCCCAGACATGGGCGTCTGCAGGGTGGGTCCCAGGCCGCGTTCCTTGGCCTGCACATGGCTGCCTTCTGTGGCCTCATGTCTTTTCTGTATGTGTCTGTGACCCAGTTTCCTCCTAAGGACACCGGTCAGCTGGGATCAAGGCCACCTAACTGCCCCTTTTGCACGCCAGCATCTCTGCAGAGGCCCTGTCTCCAAATACCTGGGGGTTGGGGCTTCAACATGGGGATTCTGGGAGTTCCCACTGTGGCACAGAGGAAACGAATCAAACTGTAATCCATGAGGATGAGGGTTCGATCCCTGATCTCTCTCGGTGAGCCGGGGACCCAGCGTTGCCATGAGCTGTGGTGTAGACCAGGAGCTGCAGCTCCGATTCGACCCCTAGCCTGGGAACTTCCATATGCCATGGGTGTGGCCCTAAAAAGCAAAAAAAAAAGGGAGGTTCTGGGGGCACACATTCACCCCCCAACAGGAAGCGAAGCAGAACCATGATAGGGGCTGGTCTGGGGGGAGGGAGGAGGGGACCGAGGGTTCCGGACGGGGATGTTCTAAAACTGGGTTGTGGCGATGGCTGTGCAACTGTGAATATAATAAAATTCACTGAATTAAAAAAAGAACTAGGGGGTTGGGAAGGGAGAGACTTTCGGAGAAGTGTGGGTCACTGAGGAGATAAGGAAGAAGGAAGATCGAGGGAGCGAGGCCCGGTCTTGCGCTTATCGTTTTGTTCACAAGGGAAGTGGCTCCTGTCACCAGAGTCCGCTGCAGCCTCGGCTCAGCTGGGCCCCCGCCCTCTGGTGGGACTGCCCGGTTAGGGAAGGGCCCCCGCCCCTGCGTGCAAGCCAGGGACCTTGATTCCCTGAACGGCCACCTCCGCTAGCGCGGCTTCCCGTACACGGAGACCACGTGGGTCTCTCTTGCCCCACACGCCGTCCAGGGGCAGCTCCAGCAGATAAAGGAGCAAGATGGGATCCGAAGGGGAAGGACAGTCTTCTGTCACTTCTGTGCCACGAGAGGGCAGCAGACCACACAAAGTCCAGCGGACTCTGGATCAAAACAATCTACTCAGAAACTCTGGAACCACGAACCAGTCCTGTTCTTGACTTGAATTTTCATCTAAATAATACAATCAGTTTTAGAGAACAGATGTCCAAAAAAAAACAAATACTGACAAATTCCTCCCAGAAGTCATCATAATCAGCCACATTGCTGACTTTTAAAAAGAGGGCATGGAGTTCCTTCCTGTCATGGCTCAGCAGAAACGAATCTGACTAGTAGCCATGAGGACGCAGGTTCAATCCCTGGCCTCGCTCAGTGGGTTAAGGATCCGGTGTTGCCATGAGCTGTGGTGTAAGTCACAGATGCAGCTCGGATCCCGCATTTCTGTCTGTGGCTGTGGTGTAGGCCGGCAACTACAGCTCCAATTCGACCCCTAGTCTGGGAACCTCCATATGTTGTAAGTGCGGCCCCAGAAAGACAAAAATAAACAAATAAAAAGTGAGAACAGGGCAGCCTGCTCTGCACCTGCCGCCAGGTGCCAGGGCCCCAGGCGAGCGCAACCACGCAGCCCTGGATCTGCCCTTGGCCACGCCTTCCAGCCAGGAAGAGAGTTATATCGGCTTTGCCCTAAACTGGCCCAAAAGGTGGGATAACGAGCGTGTTGGGGGCCCGGAGCTGAGCGGGAAGGAGCAGTCCTGGGAAAGACAGGCCTTAACCTTGTAGCTGTTGGACAATAAACATTCTTTCCAAATAACAGCCTTTCTAGATGTGTTCTTCTCTAGATTATAGAGCCTGGGGGCAGAGGAGGACGGAAGGGGCTGTGTCCCCCTCTCCAGAAGTGGAGGGCATGGGGAAGTTTTCGGGGAGACACCGTCCTTCCTGCTCCACTGCTGCCTTCTCCCTCCCACAGAACCTCCACTGCTTCGGGACGGACAGGCCTGTCCCCGAAGAGCTCCTGTGCCGGAGAGTGCCCTATGCAGGCGTGACCCAGGCAGGAACGGGGCTGGGCTGAAAGACGGAAGCAAAGCAAGTCAAGGAATGGGGCCAGGAGGGGCCTGGCCGGGGGTGGTACGGGTGCCCAGCAGTGCGTGGTTCCATCCATTAGATGCCACTAAATGGGCAGGCCGCCCGTCTGTCTCGGTCGCCCACCATGCTGGACCCGGAAGGGTCGAGCCACAGTCAAACAACCAGTCTCTCGTGAGAGCTCCACGTGCCAGGGAGGCCCGGCCACTACTCCGCCTCCTGAAAGAGGAAATAAGGCCCAGAGAAACGGGTTTCCCAGGGCATTAAATGTGATTTATCTCAGCCTCCTTGACCCCAAATCCTCTGTCCCTGAGTGTCCTTATCACTCTTGGCTCCGCGGTCCCACGGGCACTCCAGGTGAGAAGCAGGGGGAAAAAAAATCGTGTTTAACAACTTTATCCTTCAAATTCTGCTCCCCCCCCCAACCCATTACTAAAATGAAGTTGGATTTTCATACACTGAGAAGTTTGGGCCATGCGTGGGCTGGATGGGTAGAGACCACCAGGCTGGAATTCTTTTTTTTTGTACTAATCACTCATCATCTTCGAATCAACTCTGTTTTTTGCTCTGCAGTTTTCAGCACTTTCTGGATCGTAGGCCAAACTCGGATGGGGTTCAGGCTCTAAGCTGTGGCTGGGAGCAAAGGAGTGGAAGCTGGTTCTTCCATCCTGTTTGACCTCAGCTCCACCCAGGACTCAGGCAGCCCCAGCGTTGCTATTGCAGGGTAGCAATTTTTACCAAACATAGTTTAGTTAAAAATAACCTTTTAATACAAGAACTGGGGTATATGTGCATTGCAGAACTTGGAAAAAGTTGGCAAAAAAAGGTTTTAAGTATGAGAAAACACAGACCACAAAAATAAGGGGAAAAAAGATCCTAGCACCCAGTCAGTGTCACTGTTAATGCCTATTTGTATTTTCTCCAAAATGAGTTCATAGCGTGCATCCTTTTTTAAATGTTTTTTTCAGTTAATAATCCACCTTTTGCATGTCCATAAACATTCACCTTTCATAATAGTCAACACTGAAATTTCTCCAGTTTCCTCAAAACACATCAGCGACAGCAGGTTCGTCCCCAATCCCGTCCCCTGCCTGGATGGTGGCTGTGCCCTGTGCTCTCTGCCCCATTTTTAACGGCTCTGACTTGTTGGACAGTTAGGGCCCAGTGCCCAGCCCAGCTGGCCAGGCGACCTCATCTGGGATATGAGCGTTCGATGAGAATCTGTCACAGCGTTTCAATTCGAGCACAAGGGCCTCTCCTGCAGCAAGTGCCGGGGCCGTGGGAACAGGTTTGGAGAGGGAAGTGCAGGTTGTGCCAGAGCGCGAGGCCCCACCCAGAAATTTGGCAAAGAGTAACTCGGGGAATTAAGAGCAGGTGGGGAGCGGGTGCCCCGCACAGCCTCCAGGAAGGGCCTGGGCCACCGCCCTTCCTGTGCAGCACCTCCGAGCGCCTCATCGCAGGTCGCTAGCTTCCTGGCTCGGCTCACCTTCAGCCTTTCCCCAGGCCTGCTGACCACACACCATGCAGGAGCGATGCCAAGTGCCTCTGGGGTGAAGGGCATTTTCAGAAGTATTTACGAATTGGCACAAGTGGATGCCAATCTCACACCAAATCCAGGAATACTTTCTGGGGGATGAGAACAAAGGCTGGGGTTCTCTTGCCTTCGGGAACATTCCACCGCCCTCTGAGGCCAGATCCCTGGGGCTCTGAACTCCTGAACTCTCCCTCCCTGTGTTCTATTCAGACAGCAAGTATTTTGATCTTTTAAGAAGTCAGAAAGGCCGAGGCGAGGGCTTCGCTCCCTCCCTCCTGACAGTCTGTCCCTTCCCCCGGGCCGCTCAGCGGCTGGCTGCGGCCCCAGGCTCCCCGGTGACCTCACCCCGGATCCATCCGGCCTTCCTGCCCGCCCGTGCTTCCCCCATCTCCCTGGTCATCTCCGCTCATCTTATCTCCGGCTCTCGCACAGATAGCACACCCTGGATGCCTCATGACTAAACACTGCGCCGCTGCCCCTGGGCCTTCCCCACCCTGTCCCTGTCTTCTTTAGAAATTCTTAGGTGTTTGTCGACTGCTTTGGAGCGGAAAGGGTCAGGAGCCAGTGCGGGGGACGCCCTGGCGAACCGAATCTCCCCGCACCCGCTCAGCACTCCCAGCCCCAAGTCTTTCCTTGCAGCAAACAGATGGCCAGTCCTGGGAGGGGACACACCCGCCTCACAACACAGAGACCCTCGGAGCAGCGTGTGTGTGCAGTCCAGGTCTCAGACTGGGGGGGGGGGGATGTCGCCCACGAAAGGGGCTTCATTTTCTTTGAGAGGAAAGGTTCCAGCTCTGTTTCCTGTCTCTGGCCCCCGGAGCCATTGTCGCACCACCCCCTCCCCAGGGAAGCCAGGGCCCTGAGCTCAGACCTGGACCGCAGGGCATCGCCATCGCTGTCCTGCCCGCCTGGGCAGGATGCTGACGGCTCCTCTACAACCGGCAGGCGGGGCTGCTCCGCCTTCCTGGGGTCACCTCCTGGGATGGGGTGCGTGCGGTCTGGCGCCCGCAGGTCCCTTGGCCACCACTCTAGCCCACCCCGGCTCCGAGACCTCGGCCCCCGCGCCAGTACCACCCGGCTTCTCAACACTTCTTGGCACCAAGGATTCCCCAGGGGGGCTGCTTGGGTGGCAGCTGGGCCTGTGCTCAAGCCGGAGGAATGAGGAACCCCCGGCCTGTCCTCCCAGGAGCCCCAGCCTGCCCACCCTCAAGGATTAGGTCACCAGGAGCCTCCGAGTCTTCCTGCTGCTTCTGCCGTGTCAGACGCGGACCCTGGGCGGGCTCCGCCTGCTGCCCCAGGCCTCTGCGCAGCACGTTCCCTCCCTCTCTCTCTCTCTCCACCTTTGCAGGCTTCACTGGGAGAATAACAGTAACCTCGCTCCGAAGGAGCTCATGAAGATCCATTACCTAGGGAGTTTCCCTCGTGGCTCAGTGGTTAACGAATCCGACTAAGAACCATGAGATTGCGGGTTTGATCCCTGGCCTTGCTCAGTGGGTTAAGGACCTGGCGTTGCCGGGAGCTGTGTAGGTTGCAGACGCGGCTCGGATCCCACGTTGCTGTGGCTCTGGTGTAGGCCGGCAGCTGTAGCTCCGATTCGACCCCTAGCCTGGGAACCTCCGTATGCCTCGGGTGCGGCCCTAGGAAGAAAAAAAAAAGATCCGGTAGTGAATACTCACTAATAGTTAGAAGTGTGCCTGGCTAAGTGTTTGCTCTTATTAGTGTGTGATTTTGTTCCCAGGCCACCCCAACCAGAATGGACTCTTCCTTCTCTGATCCCCTGCCACTCCTGGGGTCCCCAGTCAGCAGCTCCTAAAATGGACCTCTGTTCCGCGGACCCCAAAGTTGCTTTGATTGTTCTGGACACGCAGGGCCAGGACTGAGCCGGCAGGCCTGGTGGCCCCCTGTGTGGAGCAAGGTCCCTGGGCAGGGCCCCACCCAGGACAATGCCCACCTAGAGGGGAGCCCCGGTTTTATACCTTGCGGTTTACAAAGTGCTTCCCCACCTACCCGGTGTAGACAGGGCAGAAATACCGATTCCCATTTTCAAAATGAGGCCCTAGACACTCAGAGGCGGGGAACGCCTCACCCAGGCCACCCGCTAGGAAGTGGCCCGTTTCAGCCCGGATCCTGTTCTGCCTGATGCCCAGCCCAGCGCTTTTCCCTCAGCATTGAGCTGGGTCACAATCAGTTAAATGCATTTTCCTCCTTCTGAAAAGCAGCTCCGATGCCAAAGGAATTAGAGACGGCCGCCCGATGAAAACCAGGCGCCCTGCCCCTTGTCTCTGGACCAGCTCCCAGGAATGGGAGGACAGCGGATGTGCAGCCCCCAAGGCCCGGCCCGCCCGGTGAGCTCAGCTCCTGGCAGAGGGCGCCTCCTTGAGGAAGGCCGGAGAGGAGACCCCCGGGCCTGGCAACGCCTCCCCCCAGAGCTGGGCCGGACCACAGGGCCGCCCGTCTCCAGGGTCACAGTGAGGAGTGTCCAAGGTCAACCTTGTTGTCACTGACCCTCTGACCCCAACAGCCCTGTCAACCCTGCTGCGCCCGTTTCTCAGACGGTAAAGGCGAGGCCTGGGGAGATGCATGGGGCGGGAGGCCTGGGGAGATGCATGGGGCGGGAGGCCTGAGGAAGGCTGGATGACGTCCACCCTCAGTCCTGGTCACAGCGGTGCCCGGTGGAGCAAACCCAGCCAAGACCTGGGGAAACGGCCAGCGCTGCCCACCACCCGCTCTCACCCCAGCCCGGTGGCAGGGCCCCCAGGAGGGCCCCGTGCTCCATAACCTACTCGTGGTCAGGGTCAGGAGGCCCCCCTGCTGCTGGGGGAGAGAGGTCACTCCCGGTCAAGGTGAAGGCCTCTCGGCAGAGGCTCCCGCAGGTCCAGGGAACAGAACACGAGTCTACAGCTGGGGCGCCCCAGGTCACCAGCCCGGAATCACCGCGCGGGGGGGGGGCATTTCTCCAGCCAACTCCCCATCCTGTGGGGCTGAAGGCCGAGTCAGGGAGGCAGAGGCTGGCCCCAGGCCTGCGTGGGGGTGTGTGTGGGTGGTGGCCCTGTGCAAATCCAAGTTCAAGAGCCCGGGGGATTGTTCGCATTCATTTAACAAACATAACAGCCATGACCACAAAGTCCAAATAACAATGAACTCAAGCCCCACCCCACCCCAGCCCGCCCTTCAGCGTGGTGCTTCTAGAAGATTCAGTGAATTGAACTGTGCACTGGTGCTGGCTTTGCCCACCGCCCCTCTCCCACCCCAATGGGCCCCATTCTCCGTCCTCAAGATGTGGGTCCCTCTTCCTTGCCCACTGCCCCCTCTCCAGCCTGCCCTCCACACACACACACACCCCACTGTACGTTTCAGAGCTTCTTGTGACCAAGTGAAAGCCAAACGCCTCTTTGTCCCTCAAGGCTCTGCACGGACCACCCCCGCCCAGAGCTCTCTGGCTCCATCCAGCCCATGGGCCTTGGCCTTGCCGGCTTCTCACCGTGCCCTCCCTACACCAAGCTCCACACACTCTCTTCCCTCCACCCAGAGCACCTGGCCTCCCCTCCACCACCCATCGCAGAGCCCACCCGAAGGACCCCTCCTCCAACAGCGGCGCCTGGTGAGGCCTCTAACACTCTATCATCTCTCCTTCGTGGAAACTGTCACCGTTTCAATTAGCATCTGTCTCCCACTCCAGACAATGCCCCGAGTACCAGCACCAGGCCCAGCAGACGGAGAACAGTTGATGCTGGGGGCCCAGCCTCTCCCAGCTCTGAACCCACTTCCAATTCCCCCACCCAGCTCAGAGACACCTCCTCCAGGGAGCCTTTCTGGAGAAAGGAAGTCCCCCCCAAAGCCCGCCTCCGCGCCTGGAGCCGTGCCTAGGGGACTGCCCGTGAACCACTGTCACCTTCCTCCATCTGCCTTTCCATACGCTTGTGTGACCCTGGAGGTAGCCCCCAGCCCTGGGCCTCGGCCGACACCCCACCCACCCCACCCCCTGCTCTGCTTACACTTCTCAGTGGAAGCCTCTAGAAAGCTTGGATTTTCTCCTGTCACTTAACTGAACTGACAGCCCCCCTGAGAAGGACAGCTGTTGGCCTCTGCTAGCTCCAATTTACTGATGACACCTCTGAGGCTATGAGAAAAAAAGCTCAAAGTCCCACGTTGTTCCAAACATCCCGGTAGGGGGCACGGTGTCACCTGCTGAGAGGACAGCCAGCCTCGGGGTCGTGGGCCTCTTCTCACAGAGGCTCAGTTCTCCAGAGGTCACGGAGAGGAAGGTCTTAGTGACTTCAGTCAGGGCTGTAGTTTGAAACTTACTCTTCAGCAGTGTGGGCGGCAGAGTGGCATGTAATTACACAAAAACGCCAGGATGCCTTCTGTTTGTCGAGTTCTGTCAGTCCCTTCCCAGCACAGGATCTTCTTTTCCTTCAAAATCCTCACATTTAATTCTGTGGAACCGATTTGGCTTGGCTTGGCAAAAATAATATAAGTTTTAAAAAAGGAGTTCCCGGGAGTTCCTGTTGTGGCTCAGTGGTTAACGAATCTGACTAAGAACCATGAGGTTGCTGGTTCGATCCCTGGCCTTGCTCAGTGGGTTAAGGATCCGGCGTTGCCGTGAGCTGCGGTGTAGGTTGCAGACATGGCTCAGATCCCGCGTTGCTGTGGCTGTGGTGAAGGCCGGTGGCTACAGCTCCTGTCAGACCCCTAGCCTGGGAACCTCCATATGCCGCGGGTGCGGCTGGAGAGACAGGTAGGGACAGGTCTCAGCAGGCCGTGTGGACCCATGAAGCTTTGGGTTTTATTCTGAGCACTGTGGGAAGCCAAGAAGGGCTTACACAGAGAGGTGACATGATCTGACCTTTTTTTTTTTTTAGGGCCCTATCTGTGGCATATGGAAGTTCCCAGGCTAGGAGTAGCATCGGAGCTGCAGCTGCCTGCCATGCCACAGCAATGTCAGATCCTTTACCCACTGAGCGAGGCCAGGGATCGAACCTGAATCCTCATGGACACTAGTTGGGTTCTTAAGCTGCTGGTCCACAATGGAAACTCCTGATCTGATCTATTTGTAAAAGATTGCTCTGACTACTCTGGGGACAGTGAACCTGAAGAGGGGAGAGGACACTGTGGACGTGACATGAACTCTACGCGGCACCAGAGGCCCAAGGAGCTGTCCCCACCTCTGTCCTCTCGGGCCAGGCCACCTGGCAGGCACAGGCCTCCCTGGGGCCATCATGGAACAGGCCGCTCCCAGCCGAACCCCCCCTGACCAGTGCGTCTCCCCCTCCAGTCTCTGGGATCGAGAGATCCGTGTTCTCTAGTTATCGTACTTCTGGTATTTTGAATCCACCTGGGAAAGACCACCAGCGAGTTTAGAGGAAAGTAAATCACAGCATCAGAGGCTGTTTTCAGCATTTTTCCAGGCCTCAAGGGCCCAGGAGGTTCAAAGCATAAATGCATCGAACTGTTTGCTCCTCAGATCCCGGGGTGCACTTAGAGCTGAGAAATAAACAGCCGGCTGAGCTGCATTCTGCACGCACCCCAGCGAGAAGACCCCGGGTTCAAGGCCAGTCTGTGCCCCAACTCTCTGTGCAACCCCTGATGACTTCCGGCATCTCTCTGGGCCTGAGGCCCCTCCCCCTCAACAGGGGTGGAACAGGCGTTCCCTACGGCCCTGCCAGACCACAGAGGCCGAACTTCCCAGAGTTCAAGTCTGAGGCAAGATGGAGACAGCTGCGGAGAGCCACCTGGTGATGGCGGGGCCCGGGGTCTGGGCAGCCTGGCCTCTCCCGTGCTCTCTCGGCTGGAGACACAGCCGGGATCTCCCGGGAGCATCACTCCCCAGCAGGGCAGCCGGATACTCGGGCTCCAGCGGAAAACTTTCCTCCCAGGCCATTCACTTGCAGTGGGAAGTTTTTGAAACTTTATCCGTTGTTGTTTTTCCTCTTATGTCCTTTCCTCTCTTGGCTCTTTCCCTGCTCCCGGCAGCCCCAGGGAAGGGCTGTGACAGGGGAAGGGAGAAAAGGGGGGGGAGTCTTTTCCTGGCTTTTGCAGTTCCAAAGCCTAGGCTTTCAGAGGAACGGAAAGACCTCCAGGCACTTGTTTTGTGTCAGGGCCAGGCTTCCTGATCCCCCACCACACCTCCAGACTAGAAAAGGATTCCCAGGCCTGCTGGGAAATAAAGAGCCAGCACAGGCACACGCCGGCGGTCCTGCAGGTCTGGTTCCAGGCCATTGCCATAAAGCCAATATCAAGATAGAGTCACACGAAATTTTTGGTTTTCCCAGCACTTGCATTTGTATGTTATGTTTACATTATACGGTAATATATTGTGTACAATAGCACTGTTTTTTTAAAAATGTACCCCTGTAACCTGAAACCAACAAACCACTGTAAATCAACTATACTTCAATTAAAAGGAAAAAAAACAAAAACAAAAAACCACAATGTGCATACCTTGATCAAAAAAAATACCTAATTGAGGGAGTTCCCGTTGTGGCTCAGCAGGTAAGAACCCAACTAGTATCCATGAGGATGCAGGTTCGATCCCTGGCCTCGCTCAGTGGGTTAAGGATCAGGTGTGGCTGCAAGCTGCGGCGCAGGTCACAGATGCGGCTCGGATCTGGACCTGCTGTGGCTATGGCTTAGGCCTCAGCTGCAGCTCTGATTTGACCCCTAGCCTGGGAATCTCCATGTGCCACAGGTGTAACAAACAAACAAACAAAAAAATACCTTATTGCTTAAAAATTCTGACCACTAGAGAGGTTTCAGCGAAGGATAATCTTTTCACAATATTGACACCAAAGATCACTGACGACAGCTCACCATACCAAATAATAATGAAAAATCTGAAGACTTCCCTGGTGACTCAGCAGGTTAAGGATCCGGCATTGTCACTGCTTTGGCTGGGGTCGCTGCTGTGTCATGGGTTTGATCCCTGGCCTGGGAACTTCCGCATGCCAGCGTTGCTAAAAAAAAAAAAAGGTTGAAAGACCAAAAGAATTGCCAAAATGTGACACAGACTTGAAGTAAGCAAATGAGGTTAGAAAATATAGAGCCAATAGATTTGTTCGACACAGGGTTGCCACAGACTTTCAGGTTATAGAAAACACAGTATCTTGGAAGCACAATAAAACAAAGGTTGCCTGTATTACCACAGACTGGTTGTCCCTGCTGAAACCAGTGGCCTCCAGATACAGGCGGTAAGAGGATTTAAAAACAATGATAAGACTCACTCAAATGTCCATACAATTTTTATTATCACCACATGCCAGCAATGCTAAACAATGATCATGATAAAACTACTCCTACCTGGAAATTCTCCTAAGTTTGCAAGCATTTTGATACAGTTAATGCTGCATTTTCATAATATACATGTAAGCTCTAAATTGGCACAGGTTTATTGCTTATCTTTTAATAGACACTGTCCGCTACATGTCTTCTACGTTTTTTTTTTTTCAATTTAATCTTGATTTTATATTGGAGTATACTTAACTTGTAATGCTGCGTTCACTTCAGGTGTACAGTAAAGTGATTCAGTTATATGGAAATTATTTCTAAGAACTCCCAGCTGGACAGTTAGTCTCTGAAAGGTTCATGTCAAGAGTAAGGAGCCCAAGACTACTAATACCAATCTTTGTAAAGCCATGCAGAAAATTAGAAGGGCTACAGCACCAGGTGGGAAAATACAGATATTAAACTGGTTTCACAAAACCTTTCTAAAAGGAAAAACGTTCACTAAGCATCAGTAAAGGCTCCCAAAGAAAAGTAATTCTGAAGTAACCTCACGTGCTTTTTGATGTAGTTACTAGACTAGAAGATGAAGGAAATAATAGAGAAATAGTGCCCTCTTGATACCAGACTTGTCTTAAAGGAAGTCTCTGAAGCTGGAGAAAGCAGATGTGACAATGGCTTCCCAGGATATGAGAGATTGTCACGTGAAAGAGGAGGCTCATTTCTGTGCTACAGCTCTAAAAGGCAAAAGTAGGAGTTCCCTGGTGGCCTGGTGGGTTAAGGATCCTGCATTGTCAGTGCTGCGGTGTGCCTTTGATCCTTGGCTCAGAAACTTCTGCCTGCCGCAGGTGTGGCCCCAAAATGAACTAACGAAGGAAAGAAAGAAAGAAAGAAAGAAAGGAAGGAAGGAAGGAAGGAAGGAAGGAAGAAGGGAGAGAGAGAGCGGAAGAAGGAAGGATGGAAGGATGGAAGGAAGGATGGAAGAATGGCAGGAAGGATGGAAGGCGGAAAGGAGAGGTGGCAGGAGAGAGAGGAAGAAAGAAAGAAAGAGAAAAAGGCGGGAAGGAAGAAAAGGCAGAGACAGAACTGATAGGTGGGAGCTGTAGAGGATGTTTGCATAAATGTAACTAGAAAACTGCTGGTTAAAAACTGCTCGACAAACAAATAGGCTAAATAGAAAGTAAAAAGCTTGCTGTCATTGAAAGTTTTCGCATATAATCCACTGACAACCACTTAGCTCTCTGTGAAAGTTAAACGTTTCGTTTAAACGTTTCATGTCATCTGGAACAGAGAAACAGCTTAATATACATCATCTCCTATTACTGTTATATTGCTACCTACAAGTTTAGTCAAACTTGCCTGTAAAATCATCTGGACATGCTCATTCTTATGCTTCTTTGAGGTCTATGGTTACTGGGCTATAGTCATATTTTTAAGTTTACTTGAGTCAGTTTTTACAGTTTGTTTTCTTCCATTTACCTAGTTGTTTTTTGGGGTTTTTTTTTAAGTTTTTCTGCTATAAATTGTATACTACATTCTGTTATAATAAAGAACATGTGATTAAAAAAAAAAAAAAGAGTAACTGTGTGAAAGTGCAGAGTCCTTGGAGCTGGCTTCAGACTCAGTTCTCGTCTCCAGCTCCTGCGTGCTACATGTGCCTTCACAATCTGTGCTTAAATGGTAAATTGGGAATAAACGGCCACGGTGCTATCGCTGCAAAGAGTGAGAAAAGAGGAGCTCAATTTGCTTCGTTTCTGTCATCTTAGGCCACTTGGAGCTTTTCTTTGGATTTAAAATTTTAAACAATAAAAGAATGTAAGGTGTAAAATTTTTGTTTGGAAAATGAAAATTTTAGTTCCTACATGAAATATTCGATTGAATTGTCATAGCTTTAAAGTTGAAATGTATTCTTTTCCACTTGCTGATTGTTTTAAAACTAAAGAACCAATCTAAAATTACACCAGTGGTACAATTTAGTAGTCACCAAAATTTACCTTCGGCAGGTACATATTTCAGTTTTATAAAACTTCAGTCCTCTCGGAGTTCCCACTGTGGCTCAGCCGGTTAAGAATTCGAGTAGTATCCATGAGGATGCAGGTTCGATCCCTGACCTCAATGAGTGGGTTAAGGATCCAGCATTGCTGCAAGCTGCAGCATAGATGGAAGATGTGGCTCAGATCCTGCCTTGCTGTGACGGTGGTGTAGGCCGGCCAGCAGCTATAGCTCTGATTCATCCTTTAGCCTGGGAACCTCCACATGCCACAGGTGTGGCCCTAAAAAACAAACAAACAGCACTTCAATTCTCATTGATTTTTTTGGGGGGTGGGGGTCTTTTTAGGACTGAACATGAGGCACACGGAGGTTCCCAGGCTAGGGATCGAATTGGAGCTGTGCTGCTAGCCTACACCACAGCCACAGCAACACGGGATCTGAGCCAAGTCTGTGACCTACACCACACTCACGGCAACGCTGGATCCTTAACTCACTGAGCGAGGTCAGGGTTCAAATCTGCATCCTCATGGTTCCTAGTCAGGTTCGTTTCTGCTGCGCCACAAAGGGAACTCCCTTATTGAATTTTAACTGGATAATTGTTTATATGACATTGATATAGCAGACTATAATCTAAGGATGAGCTCATTAGTTAATATACAAACTAGTGAATAAATAGCTGTGTTTTGAGGTCTTTTGTTTTGTTTTTGACTTATAGTTGATTTATAATGTGTTAATTTTTCTGGTGTACAGCAAAGTGATTCAGTTATACATACGTATTTTTTTGTATTCTTTTCCACGGTGGTTTATTACAGGATATTGAATATACTTCTCTGTGTTACACAATAGGATCTTACTGTTTATCTACTTTCCCTTTTTTTTTTTTTTTTTGCTTTTTAGGGCCATGCTTATGGGATATGGAGGTTCCCAGGCTAGGGGTCAAATCGGAGCTGTAGCCACTGGCCCACACCACAGCCACGGCAACACCAGACCCAAGCCACATCTGCAACCTCCACCACAGCTCACGGCAACACCAGATCCTTAACCCACTGAGCAAGGCCAGGGATCGAACCCACAACCTCATGGTTCCTAGTCGGATTCGTTAAACCACTGAGCCACAACGGGAATTCCCCCACCACGTCTTCTTTATCCATTCATCTGTTGATGATATTTCAGCTGCTTCCTTATCTCGGTTATTGTGAATAGTGCTGAACAGCTGTGTTTTAATGTGTGACTATTTGTGTGCACTGATATTTACTAGCATAATGTGTGTATTTCAATAAAAGAAAATGATCTCGGGGGGATAGATAAGTCAGTGATCACTGCGTTTCTTTTCTGACTTTTAGTCTTAATCTCACAGTTATTACTGAGAATAAGTTTCGCTGTCTAGAGCAGGGAGATGTCAAAAAGGGATCTGCCGCGGGTGTCAGATCCACCAAACAAGCCACTGGAAGGACCAAGCCCTAGTGAGAAGGCGGAGTCCCCAGATGGGAACAAAGCTGCAAGCAGAGGGTGAAACCCCCTGGAGAAGAAATGGGTGGGTGGTAACATCTTAGACCATCTCTCAGCAGAAGCTCCCAGCCCCGGCCCCTCGTGGGAGCAGCAGTGGGACTCCTGTGCGTCCAGCAGTGGCCCTGAGGCGGCAGGGAAAGCCAGGGAACTGCAGGCCTGTGCAGGCTGTGGCCAAGCGAGACACAGGTGACACCAAGCACCAGATGCCCTCACCTCACGAACCCCACCAACGCCTGCCTTCTGAAAACGCCTCCCCCGCCCGGAAGCCAGGCACGACTCGGGGAGGGGCAAAGACTGTTTCTACCCCCTTAGCAGAGTGGAGGCTTGAGACTGAAATTACATTTTTATTTTAGTTATTTTAGTTGTCCTAGAAATAATATAGATTATTAGCTGTATTATGTCTGTTTGTGTGTATCTGTGAAAAAAAGACATTACATGTTACCATAAAAGAGATAAAATTAACTATTTTAGTTACAAATATAGAGACAGATGATAAATGGATGGATAAGGAAAGTTCTAGTTCACTTCCTGAACACCTGTGTTTGAGGACCTGCCTCACCCTGAGGTGCCCAGAGGGGACAGCGCAGGCCATGGGTGGCAGACGCAGGGCCAGGGCCTCCGTGAGCTCCTCCAGGTAAGACACCGCTGGGCCTCAGATCAAGAGCCAAAAGGAGCCCAAGGCGGTTGTCCCTCCCCGTCCCTGTGCTTTTGGGACACCCGCAGCGCTGCAGAGCCCCTCGGCCCTGATGGCTGTCTGCTGAACTTGCAGGCCCACGTCCCCCGTGAAGGCCAAGGGCAGGGCGGCACTACCTTCAAGGCCCTCGGTGGGACCAAGCTCAGGGCAGGGGACATGGGAGGGGACAGACGCCGAGGGCAGGACCTGGTGACTCACTGCTGAACAAAGAGGGTGCAGAATTCTGCAATCAAGTGAACCAGCTCCCCGGGAAAGGTCAAGAAGCAATGATATCCTGTGCTGTCAGCCCCAAGTCGGCTGCTCAGATCCCCAGAGCCACCTAGAAAATGGAGGCGAACCAGTTTTCGCCCTGCAGAGCAGGGGTTTCCACCGCTTTTATGGTCCCCACCCTCAGAGCGAGCTTCCCCAGAGCCAAGAACCTGCTGGTTCTGCCAGGTGCCCAGGTCTCGGAAGGCACGTCCCCAGCTCGAAGCCCAGCTCCGCCCTCCCTGCTCCCCCACCATCACCCCAAGCGTGAGCTGCAGCAGCCTGGCTGGCTGGGGAGTCGAGTACAGGCTCAGATCCTCAATGGGCTGGAGCCTGCCACACCCCCCACCCTCCCCCGAAACTCCAGAAAGAGCAAAAGCCAGGTCACTTCAGACCTGAGTACAACCTGCAGCTGGGGCGTGGGTGACGTGTGCTCACAGCCTGCGTGGCATCTCGGCCAGCTACTGCCCTTCTCTGCCGGCTGAGGGGCCACTTGCCCCGGGAAAGATGATCGAGATCCCCATGGAAACAGAAGAGTGGGTGCCAACTCCCCCACCTCCCCACCCTGACATTCAGCACCCACAAACCCCCCGCAGAGAAAGTCAGTACTGCGGGGGCGGGGCATCTAAACCCAACCATCTGCGCAGAAGGAGGCTTAAAATCACCCTGCGGTTTGTGACAGCAGAAAAACTGAAACAAGACAAGTGTCCAACAAAAAGATACTGGCAACTCAAATTATATTACATCCTGCAAACATGTATTCCGTAGCATTAAAAAAAAAATCAAGGGTAGAGTTCCTGTAGCAGCTCAAGGGGTGAAGAATCCAACTGTAGCAGCTCAGGTCCCTGCAGAGGTGCAGGTTCAATCCCCAGCCCGGCCCAGTGGGTCAAAAGCTCTGGCATTGCCACGGGAGGTTCCTGGCCCGGGAACATCCACGTGCTTTGGGTACGGTCATTTAAAAAAAGAAAAGAGGAGAAATATATTTTTTTAAAAAACTCAAATGTATCTGTAAGTGCCAAGGTTCTGAAAGATATCCCAGACATAATATTAAGTGGGAAAAGCGAGACCCAGAGCTGCGTGTGTGGAATGATAGCATACGCATGGGCTGGTTTTTGTATATTTGACCCTCACCCTGACCCCCCACCCATTCTTCATCTTTCTTATGATCTGCTCTGTGTCCCAGGAGGCTGGCCCATGAAACCCGGGCTGCCTTGCTGGCTGAATGTGAGGCCAATGAAAGCTCTGGCTATAGATCTGAGGCTGGGATGAGAAAGAAGCTGGGGTATTTCTTCCGGCTGGTCCCCTCCCGCCCCGGTTGTTCTGATTGGTGGCTGCGTTGTGCTGTGGCCTCAGCTGCAGGTGTTGGGAGAGCAGGAGGCGAGGCTCTCTTAGCTTTGATGTTCCCACTCTGTTTCATACCAAACACTTTAAAATATACGCTCGTCTCACCGTAAGTATAGCTTTGGCTATAAACTTTGGAAAGGGGCTTGTCTAGATTTCATCATCTTGACCCTAAGACTAGATTACGCATCTGGTTCATACAACTTAAACTGTATGTATTGCATTTATGAGGTTGCGGGTTCAATCCCTGGCATCGCTCAGTGGGTTAAGGATCCAGCGTTGCCGTGAGCTATCGTATAGGTCAAACGCGGATCAGATCTGGCGTTGCTGTGGCTGTGATGTAGGTCAGCAGCTGTAGCTCCTATTTGATCCCTGGCCTGGGAACCTCCATATGCCGCAGGTATGGCCCTAAAAAGCAAAAAAACAAAAAAACAAAAAACAAAAAAAGCAAAACAAAACTGTATTGCATTTGCATGTAACTCTATCATTATTGAACTGAGTCCCAGTAAGCTAGCTAGTGGAAATAATGTTACCTAGATATTCGTTATTATGATTTTGAGATTTTCTTTTTACAGTTTGCAGCCAACAGATACATGACAATTTTTTAAGCACTCTGGACGCTCACATGCCCTGGGCCTCGTGGAATGTCCAAAGCGACTGGAATGTCCAGAAGTTGCCAGACCCCTCCTGGGAGGGCTGGGTCAAGGCAGGGGTCATCCCCAGAAGCCACTGAGGCAGAAGAGAATGGACTAAACCCACAAGGGAAATTCTGCTCTGCTCAGGGGCT